>CM031954.1:1010964-1068464 GCA_018749465.1 Paracanthobrama guichenoti
TATGAACACTTCGCATTACTAATTTGTGAAGATAGCTTTTTTTTAAACGCACGTTATAAGCGACTCAAACACGCAGTCTTTCTTACGGAGCAGCGTTTACTACTGATCACAGAGCCGCTCTTCACTGACACATTGGGCATATATATTTCATTAAAATCGCAGCCTTTGAGCTTTTATAATCACACATAATCCAAATCGCGATTGTGGTTCTTTTTCGATTAATCGTGCAGCCCTAGTCGCACGACATCAACATCATGTTCTCAGCCACTCCCTCTGTTCGCCGATCGCAAATGGACAAGCAAGCAAACATGGCACATGAGCATATTCAAGCAAAAGCCAGCATATATTAGTTCTGTGAAACATTGATTTTGTTTTGTTACTCGCCTATCGAGAAGCAATAAAGCAACCTCGGCCTTCGCTACTTGAGTTCTCTCCAGCGCTGGAAAGCTGATACTTCTTGCCTGATCGTAAGCCTTCTTTTGTTCCACAGACATCTTCCACATTTGTTTTTCATCTGCCATCTCTCTCTTTCTGTCGTCGCTCAGCTAATGTACGTCCTGTGTGTCGTGTCGTTTTAAATAATGACGTGCACCGAGCGCTCTCTTCTCACCGTCATTAGTAGACACGCCCCTTACTGCTGATTGGCTATCAGTTTGTTATGGTACTCGGCCCAAGACACATTTCTAAAACAGTTTTGAAATAACTTACCCCACCTTTAAGACAAACCATGTGCACATTCATAAGTCAACACCATTTCTGGGTATTTCCTTAACTGCAGTCTCAAAAACGCGGTTTGAAATCGCTGGTGTTTCTGATGTCACAAACTACCTTGTATCCAATCACGTAAATATGCAACAGGCTTTAGGATATCATTACTATGCTCTGAAGCAGGGGAGTCTCAAGAGAAGCCAGGTTATCCCTGTATATTTTTCTGTTGATATGAAAAAAAATAACAGGTACATTTAACAATATAGCAGGTTAATTATGATGAGCTATGCCTTTCTCCACTGACGTTCTATAATGTTCAAAGCGTTTCTAAGGATACTGATTTTTAGAAGGCAGACTGAGATGGTGAACGGGAACCTGGTTTGTGTGACATTAGCAACACATTATTAGCTGGTTGATAACGTAAGCAAAAGGCTAATCATATTAATTACTGCTATGTGTCTGACGTTGTAGAGAGCGATACATAAAACGCATTACCATTCTGACATCGACTTGTAGATGATGCTGTATGAGTGAGTGGAGGCGGGACTCATTTGCATATTCATGGATCCGCGTATACTAGGAGGGTGTATGTAAGCAAGGGTGTGCATTCTGGCTGTTTTAAGGCACAAAGTAATTTTTTCACAGAAAAAACATTTAAATTTGTAATTTTGTGATCAAATATGAGTTTTAAGGGATAAAATTGACTACAGGGGACTTCAATGAAAAGTTGACATTTCATTTTTAAATTTGATTAAAAAAAAAAATGTGTGTATGTGTGTATGTATAGCCAAGTTCCTTAGTTAGTTAGCTAATTACATTAGCCAAGTTCCTTAGTTAGAATTTTTTTTTTTTTTTTTCTTGTCACGTTTTATTAGAGATGGTGACCTAAATGCATATGGCTGACAAATTACATTTGTGAATAGTGATCTGTCCATGCCAAAGAGCCCTTACTGTAAACCAATGTCAGTAATAAATGCAAGTAATCTCTTACCCTCACATTTGAATTAGGTACACTTGTTTTGCATTTATACAGGGAATAAGAAACCAATTCTAGCTCATTAATTTACCTTCTGCACTATTTGTTTTAGCAAGATGTCAAGTCAGTTTGTTTGAGAAATGGCTTATATTCATAGGTTAAAATAAAACAATGGCACAGCAATAATAAGAGCATATTGCTGTCAGTTCCTTTAGTTGTATTCAGGGTGTGTCTGGGTTGCATTTGGAAGCCCTCCTGACTAAGTCTTAACGATTTCCTGCTTGGCCTTTAAAATCTGAGTTTAATGGGTTTTGTAATGCTGGCAGCTATTAGCATAGATTTTCAGCGAGAGAGAGTGAGGAAAATGAAGGGCTTGGAGATTGGTGTGGATTGAAACAGAGAATTTGCCCTGTAATGTAGGCCTGTTTTATACTCCAAAGAGGTTAAGTGTTCAACATGTTTACTGACATGTCATAACAGTCTCTCCATCAGGGAGAAAGTAGGCTAAAATTATATGAAAATGTATGTTTGTTTTTTTGTTCCCATTCATTATTTTTTTTTTAATAATCTGTAGAGCTGATCATTCTTGTCTTTTTCAAAATATGTATTTTAATAAGACACGCGCAAATGTTTTCTCCAGTAGAAAGGGTCCGATCTCATTTTTCATTTTTCAAGCTAGAGTCAACTGTCCATCCATATTTGTTTTCATCACAGTGATGATCAGGGGAGCTTTGCCTTGTGACTGATCATAGCTCTTATGTTTCATAACAAAGCTGTCTTTCCATAGGCTGTTATATTTCATCAAAATCAGCCAGTGGAAGGAGCATGATGTGGATTACAGAAGAGGATGTCTAGTCTAACAAGTTTATGGTTAACCTCACTTTCCGTCTTGGTACTCGAGTCATGTGTCTGTTATAATGTATACGTTCTGCTCAAAGCTCATTCCTTTTCTGCTTCAAATAATTTTAAGTCTATAATTTGTATTAATTGGTTCACTTTTTAAGGGTCTTTGAATTAGAGACCCATATATAACTCTCTGTGTGTGTATGTGGGTCAATGACATATAAGGATTTTCAACTGGCCAATTTTAAAATACAAAAACAAAAATTCTATTGCAGTTGTTCAAACATTAAGAATGTTGTGTACACATAAATTCATATTAAATTTTACATTTTACTGTTTTTTTCATCTAGATGAATTGGCCTTGGCCTTAAAAAATGTTATGCGGTGCGACCGTGATTTATCTTAAAATGAAATTATTTCCTTAACATGCTTAATTTTTTTTTTTTTTACAAGTTCTCTTTAATTAAAGTGTTTATAAACAAAGTATTAGCATTTCTTGAGTTTTTCCAAAAGATGATCTCACATTTGTTTTTTTAATTTCAGAGTTGTCTTCTAAATGTAGTTAACAGACTTATTTTCCTTGTAAATTGCATAAAACTGATTAAAAAAAAACATTCACTTAAGCATTCTGTATCAGTGATTCCTATTTCAGCCACAGAAATTAGATATTTTATTTTTAATTTAATACAGTATTGCTATTACTGGTCGCACTACATGATGAGTGGTCACTCCAAATGACATGAAGATCTCGAATATTATAAAAAAAACCTAAAGAGATCAATACACAATACATTTCATACAAAAAAATAGATTTGAACCATATTTTATTAATTTCACAGAATTGTTTTAACGAACATAAAGAAACATTTTCACCGGCAGTGAAATGTAAACAGGTCCGCTCCATGGACAGTGCAAATTCAGTTAAAAACACAAGGAGGAAATTATAATAGAAATGGAATAAAAAGTAATATATGTATATGTATCTGTAGAATTATAAATAAATCAAGTAGAAAAAATAAATAAATAAAGAAGTGGAATAAAAAAAGTGAAATAAACTGTGCAGTGAGTAAACTGTAGACTTATAAATATGTGGTTAACAGAAATGTACAAAGTATGTGCAAACAGGTTTATAACAGGTTGTTACACAGTAACAACGAGAACAGAAAGTGCAGTGCAATGTCAGTATGTCGATGTTTATCCTGAAGTGAAGTCACGTGATGTTAAGTGACTGAGTTCAGGAGTCTGATGTCCTGGGGGAAGAAGCTCCTCCTGAGTCTCTCAGTTTTGGCCATCAGGCTTCGGAAGCGCTTACCAGATGGTAGCAGCGTGAAATGAGGGTTTGCAGGGTGATTAGAGTCCTTGATGATTTTAGCAGCTCTACCTTTGCAGCGTTTGGTGTAGACGTCCTGCAGAGACAGGAGAGCTGACCCTGAGATACGCTCGGATAAGCGCACGACTCTTTGCAGGGCTTTGCAGTCATGACTGGTGCTGTTCCCATACCACGCTGTGATGCGTAACCGTATGAACTGTAGCACAACAAGCACCTGGCTTTTGCGTGAGTTAATACACTTTCTATCGGCCCTAAATAGAAAGTTTTCAGGATAGCTGGTGAAACCCTGAATTTCCTCAGCTGGCGCAGGTGGTACAGTCTTTGCCTGGCTTTTTTCACCTGTGTCTGAATGTGAGCAGTCCAGGTCAGGTCCTCGGAGATGTTTACACCCAGGTACTTGAAGCTGCTCACTCTCTACTGGTGACCCGCTGATCATGAGGGGGGAGTATGTCCGTTGCTGTTCCTGAAGTCCACAATCATTTCTTTGGTCTTGCCAACATTCAGAGAGAGACAGTTGTCCTGGCACCATGATGTTAGTTGCTCCACCTCGTCCAAGTATGCCGTCTCATTGTTGTTGGAAATGAGGCCCAGGACAAGCCCTGTGGAGCTCCCACACTCAGAGTGATGGAGGTGGAGGTGAACTGGCCTATTCTCACCACCTGAGGTACTACATACATATGGTATTTTTTTTTATGCATTCAGTTTTTAACTGAAAAAAATGCAATCGGACAGAAAATTTAGGCGTCACATCTTACACACACACACACACACACACACACACACACAGCGAGCCTTTTGCTGCCAAAACAGCCCTGACCCATCAAGGTATGGACTCCACTAGACCCCTGAAGGTGTGCAGTGGTATCTGGCACCAAGATGTTAGTTGCTCCACCTCGTCCAAGTATGCCGTCTCATTGTTGTTGGAAATGAGGCCCAGGACAAGCCCTGTGGAGCTCCCACACTCAGGGTGATGGAGGTGGAGGTGAACTGGCCTATTCTCACCACCTGAGGTATTTTTTTTTATGCATTTAAACCAGTGGCTCTGACTTATTTGTTCAGCACATCCCACAGATGCTCAATTGGATTGAAATCTGGGAAATTTGGAGGCCAAGTCAACACCTCAAACTCGTTGTGCTCAAACCATTCCTGAACCGTTTTTGCTTTGTGGCAGGGCGCATTGTCCTGCTGAAAGAGGACACAGCCTCCATGGAATAGTTCTGATGCTCACGTGCCCACTTTTGGCATTTTCAGCAGTGGACGGGTCAGCATGGGCACCCTGACTGGTCTGTGGCTGTGCAGCCCCATATGCAACAAACTGTGATGCACTGTGTATTCTGACACCTTTCTATCAGAACCACCATTACTTTAAGCTTCTTGAGCAATTTGAGCTACAATAGCTTGTCTGTTTGATCGGACCATGCGGGTCAGCCTTCACTCCCCACATGCATCAATGAGCCTTGGCCACCCATGACCCTGTCGCTGGTTCACCACTGTTCCTTTGGACCACTTTTGATAGATACTGACCACTGCAGACCGGGAACACCCCACAAGAGCTGCAGTTTTGGAGATGCTCTGACCCAGTCGTATAGTCATCACAGTTTGGCCCTTGTCAAACTCGCTCAAATCCTTGCACTTGCACATTTTTCCTGCTTCTAACACATCAACTTTAAGGACAAAACATTCACCTGCTGCCTAATATATCCCACCTACTAACAGGTGCCATGATGAAGAGATAATCAGTGTTATTCACTTCACAGTCATAATGTTATGCCTGATTGGTGTATGTTATTTCATCTTTATTTCAAGTCAAGTCACCTTTGTTTATATAGCGCTTTATACAATACAGATTGTTTCAAAACAGCTTTACAGGAACAGGACAACAGTTCATTTAGGCTGTACAGCAGAAAATAGTGTCATTGTTCAGCTGAAGCTGATTCAGTTTCGTAAAGATCAATTAAATTAGTTTGTTTAATCTATAAAGCAGTTCTGTCTTTCCTTCACAAAGGCTGTCATTGTTTTTATCATATAACAGGAAGACAGTACACAGAGCTTTGAGTTTCTTTGTGTTTATTTCTCCTTTTTAAATCTTACTATTTAACTAACCCTGCAATGCTACAATGTCTCTGAGGAGCTATGTGGAATAAAATGGAACATGTACAAATAAATATTTACCTACAATATTATATAAACATAATAGTCTTATTAAAAGTTACGGATACAATTGGTCTTTCTATAATCAAAAATGAAAACATATAATGAGAAAAAGAGTGCCTTTCTAGTGCCTCTGAGCTTTCTTTTACACGGTCCCAGTGTTATACCAGAGCAAAACTTCTCTGTAGACCCTCCTGCTTTCTTTTTGAGTAATGGCTGACCCTGTTGCATAAGTGCAGAGGCTGACATCATTGTTAGAGACCCAGCACTGGGGTTTGAAGGCAGCGTGAACCGGTGTGGGGCCTCAAATCTCCCCCCTGCACTGGGATGAGGAACAGCTGGGGTGGACCTCACTGTTGAGAACAGATTGTGAAACTGTATGAACTGTAGCACAACAAGCACCTGGCTTTTGCATTTTGCTTGTAGGCCGTACTGTAACTAGGTGTGTGCCTTTTGTCTTTGGTTTCTTCATTGAAAGATTTTGCCTGGACGTAACCTTTGGGAAATTGATCCGCGATCTTGTTAACAATAATGATGTTATTCTTCCTTCAGAAGGAAGTGCAGAGCAGTAGGTGCTACACAGCCAGCAACAGCACAAAGTTTGACAGTCTTTCTCATGTAATTATTTTTGTTCATTTGTTGTTAGGAATAATAGAATCTTTCTCCATATAACATCACTATCTTTGGGCAGGTCACACTTCTGAATTCCATTGCTGATGTGTAAACGTGCTAATCTGTCTGATGTTTAAAAGTTACCGGAGTAGCAGGATACATGCAGCTTCATTTCAATAAATTCTTTTTCACAGGGTGGAAATTTTGAGTTTTGAAAGTTACAGTATGTTTTCGTAGTACACTGAAATCTACCTGGAAAGTTCAAGGAAAATCTGATTATGATATGACCCCTTTAAAGCTTCTCAACACAATCATACACATGAGCTCCAACATAGACGGACTTAGCGCCATATTTACCCACTGACATACCTTCTGCCCAGACACATGTAGTTAAAAACGTATACTTAGTGCTCACATGAGGATCCCAGATGTGTTGATCGCTCAGAATGTTCTCTGGCAGTGGGCCACATGAATTCTGGAGAACGCTGGGAAAAACAGTCTGTTTCTAAGGCCTAATGAAGACATTGTCCTCTAATGGGGGCCACAACTGTTATTGTACTTGAGTAATTTGCTTACTCAAATGTATTTACTTAGGAAAGTGGGTCACAGCAGAAAAAAAAACATCCGTTTAAGGTTAGGAAGGGTCACGTCTTTGTTTTTCATCCACTTTTTCCTTTTGCTGTCTTTTTTTGACTTCATTTGGAGACAGCAGTGCTTTTAGGTTGATTCTTTATTTCCACCGTCAGCTGTTTGAACGCTTGCTTATTTGATTTGAGATGCTTTAAGGAGGTTTAAATCTATGTAATTGCATTTGTTTAAAACCATTGGTGCCCACTTGATGGAAGTTAACAACTCCAGACAGTTGTTAAACTATGTGTGGTTTGCAAATTGCGTTTGGTTAGTTTCTTAATGTGGAATATGCAGGCACAGTTGTCAATTTTTTTCCTGGCTGGATAGTTTAGCCTTTCTCTTGCTCTTAGCAAAATCATTCGACTTTGGCAGGTAGTCAGCAGTAATTTTATTAGCTGAACTTTTACATGGATGGTTTTTGTTTCTGTAACTTATTGTAGCTTGAAGTAAATAATGCCAATGAAACCAAAGAACACAAAATGAGAGTGAGATATTTTATTGGTATTGTTTAAGTGGAGGTTGATCCAAGCTTTTTATTGGATGCACCTGAGTGTATCTGTAGTAATCCCTGCATGTCATGAGGACACACTTCAGAAAAATACTGACATGCTTTGGACACACACATCTTATTTATCCTGGTTGCCTCCTGTATGCTTTGTTGCGGATGGATTGCACTCTAAATGCAACTCTGTTTTTCATATCGATTTGTCAGCTGGATCAGGAGTTGGTGATATGATTCATACAGCCTTGTCAGCTGCAAACTATTGGCTGTCCAAATGGCACTAAACTTAAGCAGAGTGGATGTCACAGAGGAAAAAGAGGAAGGAGGCTTTTTTTTTTTTTTTTTTTTTTTTTTTTTTTTTTTTTCTCCAGAGGTGATGGGTTCAGCCTGTGGTTGAGGCAGAGAAGGAGAGCGAACATGATTTTTCAATTAAGGCTCCCCTCAGAATTTTCTTCGTAAGAGTGCAAAAAGCCAGATCTGGAGGGAGATCAAACCTCCACCCAAGTTAGTGCATGTTAATTTACACACGCGCACACACATACATTTTTATATAGGCTAGAGTAATGGAGAACCACCCCATCGTGTTTCAAATCTTTCTCTTCAACATTAATTTTTTCATTTACAATATGTAGTAGAATGCCAATAGTCTCAAGCTCATGTTGTGTGGTATTTTGACAATGTCTGTAAGTCTTTGGGCCCTATCGTACAGTTGGCGCAATGCGGCGCCAGGCGCGACGCAAGTGTTTTTGGCTAGTTTCAGCTTGACGCAGTAATAGTTTTCACGTCCTGCGCCACAATGTTTAAATGGAAAATGCATTTGTGCACCCATAGGCGTGCTGGTCTGAAAATGAGTTGTTCAGGTGCATTGTTGGCGTGTTGCTATTTTGAGGCAACTGAAATAGACTGCGCCATTGACCAACTGAAACCTGGTATACAGTCAATGGCGCAGTATTTTTGGTGTTATTTATAGGGCGCTAGTAATGTGCACCTATAGGCGGGTGCACACACTGCGTACACTGCTTATTACACACACAGGGCAAACACAAACATTTTTAAATATTAAAAATAAAAGGATTACAATGTAAAAGATTATTATTGTGTACATAAATATAAAAATGCCTACATGTCATAATGGATAGTTATTGCATGTATCAGAATTACCTATTTGCAGTAATGATGAATGAAATTGGCTTTTATTATTTAACCAATCGTGGCAATACATACATTTAAATTGACTCGTCAGGTTGAGGGTGTCTATATTCTGCCATGTAAATAGCAAATTCGCCATGGTGCAAGTGCAAATGGCTTTTAAAGGGAATGGGAGATGAGACTCTGATTGGTTTATTGCCTGTTATTGCCCAAAACACACCCATTACTCATTAAGAGACTAAGGGCAACTCTTTTAGAACGTGCCGGGCACGCCAACCATTTTCCCCATCATTAAACTAGCAAAAGTGGATTCCCTAAGTACAGCTGTGCCGTGCACTTTAGACCATGTGCTCAGATAGTTAAAATGGGGCCTTTTATATTCAACCCTGTAAGCTAGTAGCACCGAATCATTGATATCAATGGCAATAGCGCTCTGTAAATACAGAGAGGGAAACGCAATTGTTGTGACACAATTTGCTGTATTCCTGCTTTATTTATAAAGTACAGTAACATCTCTAACTCAATCTGCCGAGTGAAATCTAACAATTTAGGAGGAATATTCAAGTAATGTACTTGCAGTGTAGAGGGTTGTGTTGATTCACATATGGGTCAATGACATGATGTGCATTATTTCCTTTTAAAATAATTTGATAAATCACCTATCACTTTATTCTATAAAACCTATTTAATTTGAATTATTTTTCTGTCCATTCAAATAATAAATATTATTTTGTTAAATCTTAACCCCTCCAAAATGTCCGGTGGCACAACCACCCTCACAAATGAACGGACTAAGAAAACTATATAAAATGATGTTTTAATAATAAAATAAAGTGGCATACTTTTATCTTTGAAATCTTTATCTTGAAATCAGTAGTTTTAAAGCTGTTGAGCTGTTTTAAAGATCTTTATTTGCCATTGACCCATGTCTTCAATTTATGAAGACATGGATATGCAGTATTCAGTACACAACTGGTTCCTTGAATCCAGTCTTGCTATTTGACACTTTATGCAGAAGAGAGTGTTGTCTCCAGGTGCTTCTGCACAAAGCTTTGCATAGTTTCCATATTAAAGTTGGTATACACTTAGCAATCTGTATGCAAAAAACAAAAACAAAAACAAAATGTACATGTAAATTATGTAAATATATCTTTACCGAATGCCCTCTTTATTTATTTTTGTTGTCTAAAAGTCTGAGACACTAGTGAAAATGCTTCTATTGTATTCTTTTTAGTTTTTTTTTTGTTGTATATTGATTCAAAAGTGTTCAACATTGTTTCAGACGTTCAGACCTCACTATGTTTGACTTCTCTACCAACTGTCAATACAAGCTAGAACACTATAATTTGAGAGAACATTGGAATCCTGTTGATTTAAATGTACTATCTTTGACACTAGAGTAGTTTAAAAGAATTGAGGAAATGGGTCACTTTTCTCAATGTGTGCACAGGAAATTGGGCACTTTACAGTTTTATGAGGCCGCTGTCTTTTCTCCCAGTAATGCTTATCAGAAGATAAGGCATTATCTTTGTGCAATATATCTGTCAGACATAATGCAGTAATGGAGAGATAAGACTCCAAGTTTTATTTGATGGATGGAGTAGCAGAGAAAGAGGACGGGGTGGATACAAATGACTTTTTCACACTTTCTCATTATCCGTTCCTACTCTATTGCTAATGGTTGGCCTTTTTAAAAGCATTCACCGAGATACCCAGTGATCCCACATTTAACTTTGTTTTCCTGCCCCCTGCTGTGCATACGGTAATATCAAGCTGTATATATTTGACCTGTCTTAAGCTAGTAATAGAATAGGTTGCTAAGCCTGAAACATTGTGGGTGGGGAAAAACCCCCATTATATTCCCTTATGAGGGAGATAATAACTTTTATATAACTGGATATAATACTCCCTTTGTGTTTTAACCTAATATTTCTTACATTTTAAAGGCCAAACCTCAAAATTGTCATATGATGTGACTGTTGTGATCTTGTATAATCAAACAGTCTTGTTTAATTGCCATTTTGGCATGAATTATAATTGGTTTGACTAGAATATTTTTCGCCATTTATATGCACTTCGTGTCATTTATTTGTATTAATTTATTTTTATATGGGACAACAGATAAATGCTTGTTTATCTCACAACAAAATATCATCCAAAAACAGCAATTTATTATTGTGCATTAAAAAAAGGTGTTCATGGGTAAATTAACTTAATATTTTGTGCTACAATAATTTCATAAACATTAATTATTGAGCTTTTATCATTACATATATGTATTATTTTCTTTTCTTTTTCTTTTATTATTAATTTATTAAGTTATTACATTTATCTTACATAGATTATTAATTTGAAACCTAATGCATTGGAAATTTTTATTGGTGTAGTCTAATAATTGTCTAGTTACTATTGTCAAAAATAAAATCATATTTAAAAATCAATTCTGCATATTGGTTATCAGACGTAAATATTTAGAAAAGTATGCTGTTCATAATAAGGGCTGAAATAATTTTTAGCATCGATATCACGATGTGTGCATTTGCGATAGCCACATCGCAGGATGTGCGCCGTTAAGTATAGTGATCGTAGACTCGTAGTTGATCTGTTCCAGTTCGGAACGCATGTGATTTGCGGATGAATATCAGTTTAACCATCATAGAGTGAAAGTTTATTTGCATGTGTTTTTAAATCCTGTCAGTTTAAACATTAAGCGACAACAGCCCAATTGCTGGGTTAGTCCATTTTTCTGTCAGGACCACTATCACCACTATCATCAAAGATGATAGACAATTAGCATATATAGTTTAGATTGGCGGTATGGTTCTGTTCTGGGCAAGAACTCCCTGCGCATCCATGCAGCCTAACATGGATAAGACTTAAGAGCAAGGAGAGCAGTGATAAACCCCCCTTGGGTAAACGGAACAGAAGCAACAATGTATTGCAGATAGCATTAATGTCAATATTAAAATGTACAACCTAATTCAGGAATTTAGTCTGATTCGAGGGAATCAGATGCCAAATCCTGACTGACAAGTGGAGGAGCTGGGGATGGAGGAGGGTAATTAGCTCCGCAGAAACGCGATAGCAGCAGATAATACTGAAGGAGCTTATATATGCATGCTGTGGCATGGTATTCCTATAGTATAGGTAGACGTGATCAGCTGACAGTCAGCTGATGTGAGCTTGACTAACCTGATCTGCCAGAACTAACGCTATATGCTTGATTTCTTTACAAATAGAGCTATTCAAATCATCAGGTGAAATTATTTTCATGGATCTCATAATATATACTTACCTAAAGGATTATTAGGAACACCATACTAATACTGTGTTTGACCCCCTTTCACCTTCAGAACTGCCTTAATTCTACGTGGCATTGATTCAACAAGGTGCTGAAAGCATTCTTTAGAAATGTTGGCCCATATTGATAGGATAGCATCTTGCAGTTGATGGAGATTTGTGGGATGCACATCCAGGGCACGAAGCTCCCGTTCCACCACATCCCAAAGATGCTCTATTGGGTTGAGATCTGGTGACTGTGGGGGCCATTTTAGTACAGTGAACTCATTGTCATGTTCAAGCAACCAATTTGAAATGATTCGAGCTTTGTGACATGGTGCATTATCCTGCTGGAAGTAGCCATCAGAGAATGGGTACATGGTGGTCATAAAGGGATGGACATGGTCAGAAACAATGCTCAGGTAGGCAGTGGCATTTAAATGATGCCCAATTGGCAATAAGGGGCCTAAAGTATGCCAAGAAAACATCCCCCACACCATTACACCACCACCACCAGCCTGCACAGTGGTAACAAGGCATGATGGATCCATGTTCTCATTCTGTTTACGCCAAATTCTGACTCTACCATCTGAATGTCTCAACAGAAATCGAGACTCATAAGACCAGGCAACATTCTTCCAGTCTTCAATTGTCCAATTTTGGTGAGCTCATGCAAATTGTAGCCTCTTTTACCTATTTGTAGTGGAGATGAGTGGTACCTGGTGGGGTCTTCTGCTGTTGTAGCCCATCCGCCTCAAGGTTGTGTGTGTTGTGGCTTCACAAATGCTTTGCTGCATACCTCGGTTGTAACGAGTGGTTATTTCAGTCAAAGTTGCTCTTCTATTAGCTTGAATCAGTCGGCCCATTCTCCTCTGACCTCTAGCATCAACAAGGCATTTTCGCCCACAGGGATGTTTTTTCCTTTTCACACCATTCTTTGTAAATGTCTAGAAATGGTTGTGCGTGAAAATCCCAGTAACTGAGCAGATTGTGAAATACTCAGACCGGCCCGCCTGGCACCAACAACCATGCCACGCTCAAAATTGCTTAAATCACCTTTCTTTCCCATTCTGACATTCAGTTTGGAGTTCAGGAGATTGTCTTGACCAGGACCACACCCCTAAATGCATTGACGCATTTTTATATTATATTATATTATATTATATTATATTATATTATATTATATTATATTATATTATATTATATTATATATATATATATATATATATATATATATATATATATATATAATATATATATATATATAATATAATATATATATATATATATATATATATATATATATATATATATATTATATTCTCGATATGAAAATAACACGAGGGTTAAAGAGGGTCACAAAAAAACGAAATCTTGCAATGTAAGTATTTTCCAATATGTGCAGCCCTATTCATAATAAACAACAGCATCTGTCATGTTGTGTCATCAATTCAAAATACTCGGGTCAGCTTTGCCCATTCAACAGATTGACAACTGCGATATGATTGGTCGTTACTTTTTTTTTTTTTTTTTAGGTCTATCCATCTGTTATGCCTAAAATAAAATTTTCCCATAAAATCTTTCCCCATTTCTTTTATGATGATTGTTTTAATTGTACAGTAGAGTACATTTTAAGTGTCCTATGTTTGTTTATTAATACAAACTTCAGGATTGTTCACAGATCAAATCTTGCCTTTGGCAAGAACTTAGTTTTCACAGGAAGATGCAGATGTCCTAACGAATAAAGAGGCTACCCTGATTGTGTGTCTTGCCAGATGGACCAACTGGCATCGTTCCACGATATTTAATACGAAACTGTTTTCCTACCGTGACCCACTTGTCACCCTCATTAAAAGTTTTTTGTGATGATTTGTGCCTCTATCAACATTGCAGCACTAATGAACTGTTATCTCCATTCATTTGAGTTCTTGATGAATTGGCCAGCTTTTTGTTATCCCTCTGTGCCCCTGGTTTGGGCCAGCCATTGTAGCTTTGGCAAGGTCCAATGTCTGTTGTATGCCTGCTACCCTAAAAATCTCTTGCATCTTACTGGTCATAAAGAGTTAACCTCTAACAAAAACATTCTGTGGTATCAAAGCTGCTCTGGTGTGAAACCACATCATGGTTTTGGGCACATTGTCCTGTCACGTGTTTCTCAGTTCACTGGGCTGTCTTGTCCTTCCCAGACCATCCCATTTGGCATGCCTGTCTCTACAGTGAGTCTTTGTAGGATGGATCGTCTCTGATCCTAGATTTCATTCTGGTGTCCATGTGCAAAGAGAGATATGCTAAAGGGAGAGAGCATGTTGAGAGGTAAAGCGCTTTTATAGGTTTAATGCATCTTTCTTTTCTCTTTGTTTTCGCTGCTGTCTTATGTTTTGCTTATTTAATCTTGACAAAATGTTATGCAGATAATGCTTATCCAGAAATCTTTCTTGTGCTGTTTATCGCGGTTTCTTATTTTGTTAAACATCACGGAGGATAAAGTTGTGCGTGATTAGGGATATTTTGCCCATTTTAATAAGGCATGTGTAAGAATGCGTTTTTGTGTTGGAGTTTGTCCGCTCCCTATGAATATGCATTGTCACCACTGATCTATATAAATTCATTCATGACCTCTTCATAAACACACTATTTATCTAAATGAGGACATACACTGGCGTTCAAAAGTTTTTTGATCTGTAAGATTTTTAATGTTTTTAGAAGTCTCTTCTGCTCACCAAGGCCTCATTTATTTTATTAATATATATTAATATTTATATAATATTGTGAAATATTATTAAAATGTAAAATAATATATTTTAAAATGTATAATAATCATAAATGTTTCTTGAGCAGCAAATCATCATATTAGAATGATTTCTGAAGGATCATGTGACACTGAAGACTGATGCTGAAAATTCAGCTTTGCATCACAGAAATAAATTACATTTTAAAAATATTTCACAATCATACCTTCTTTTTTTTTTTTTTTTTTTTATTTATTTAATTTTTTTTCTGCATTTTTAATAAAATAAATGCAGCCTTGGTAAGCATAAGAGACTTCTTCTAAAAAAAAAAATCTTACAGATCAAAAACTTTTGAATGGCAGTGTACTGTTTATTTTTATAGTTTATATTGTTTTTATTTTATTTATTTATTTTAAATGTTACAAAAAAGTATATTCTGACCAATTATGTCTCCGAAGGGAAGTTTTGTATAAAGTTCAAGTATTTGCTGGAGAGGCTGTTGACCAATTCAGTCCAACGTTAACTTTCCTCAAAGGTTACTGATGACTTGTTTACTTGACCTATAGTGACTGCATAAGTGAGGACAAAAAGGAAAAAGAAAAGCAAAATATTTGTGAATTTGCATGCGTGTGTGAGGGTTTGAGAAGGGGCACTAGGTGGAGCTCTGGATTCTTTCAGGAACTCAGTACAGGTGAGAATCTCGGCCATATTCATAATTTTTCTCTGTGTTATCTGTGTGATTTATTGCTATCTCACGCACACTCATTTGCTATCCCTTGTTACTCCTCACTCTTACAGAATGCAGTAATCTTAAACAGCCACGATCTGTTTTATCTCACACTGACACCTAGACTCTGTCCTGCACACTGTCATCATGCTAACTCCAGAGATCCCTCTCTCGGTTTAGTGTACATAGAACATTAGTTTTGTTTAGAGAGGAAACAACTTGGACACCTTCCTTTCACAATGTGTTACACATTTGCTTTGATCTAAGAGGCAACAGAATAAAAAAGTTTTTCTTTTTTTTTTTCTTTTTTTCCAGTCTAGTGATTTACTGCTACTGTAAAGTATATCAGCCACTTAACAACAAACAGCAGTTTATCTTTTAACTTTGTCAGTACAATTTTTGAGTAAATGTTCAAATACAAACCTGATTCCAAAAAAGTTGGGACACTGTACAAATTGTGAATAAAAAAGGAATGCAATAACTTACAAATCTCATAAACTTATATTTTATTCACAATAGAATATAGATAACATATCAAATGTTGAAAGTGAGACATTTTGAAATGTCATGCCAAATATTGGCTCATTTTGGATTTCATGAGAGCTACACATTCCAAAAAGTTGGGACAGGTAGCAATAAGAGGCCGGAAAAGTTAAATGTACATATAAGGAACAGCTGGAGGACCAATTTGCAACTTATTAGGTCAATTGGCAACATGATTGGGTATAAAAAGAGCCTCTCAGAGTGGCAGTGTCTCTCAGAAGTCAAGATGGGCAGAGGATCACCAATTCCCCCAATGCTGCGGCCAAAAATAGTGGAGCAATATCAGAAAGGAGTTTCTCAGAGAAAAACTGCAAAGAGTTTGAAGTTATCATCATCTACAGTGCATAATATCATCCAAAGATTCAGAGAATCTGGAACAATCTCTGTGCGTAAGGGTCAAGGCTGGAAAACCATACTGGATGCCTGTGATTTTGATCAAATCAAAATTTGAAGTTCTTTTTGGAAAACTGGGACGCCATGTCATCCGGACTAAAGAGGACAAGGACAACCCAAGTTGTTATCAGCGCTCAGTTCAGAAGCCTGCATCTCTGATGGTATGGGGTTGCATGAGTGCGTGTGGCATGGGCAGCTTACAGATCTGGAAAGGCACCATCAATGCTGAAAGGTATATCCAAGTTCTAGAACAACAGACGTTGTCTCTTTCAGGGAAGACCTTGCATTTTCCAACATGACAATGCCAGACCACATACTGCATCAATTACAACATCATGGCTGCGTAGAAGAAGGATCCGGTACTGAAATGGCCAGCCTGCAGTCCAGATCTTTCACCCATAGAAAACATTTGGCGCATCATGAAGAGGAAGATGCGACAAAGAAGACCTAAGACAGTTGAGCAACTAGAAGCCTGTATTAGACAAGAATGGGACAGCATTCCTATTCCTAAACTTGAGCAACTTGTCTCCTCAGTCCCCAGACGTTTGCAGACTGTTATAAAAAGAAGAGGGGATGCCACACAGTGGGAAACATGGCCTTGTCCCAACTTTTTTGAGATGTGTTGATGCCATGAAATTTAAAATCAACTTATTTTTCCCTTAAAATGATACATTTTCTCAGTTTAAACATTTGATATGTCATCTATGTTGTATTCGAATAAAATATTGAAATTTGAAACTTCCACATCATTGCATTCTGTTTTTATTCACAATCTGTACAGTGTCCCAACTTTTTTGGAATCGGGTTTGTATTAAAATAACTTATTTTATTCAATAAGTATGTGCTACTGTTCAAATGTATGTTTGGGTTCAGAAATATGTATTTTTTTTTTAAATTATTATTAATTTAATACTTTTAATACTATCAGCAAGAGGAGCAAATATATTAAAGACAAAGAAGACATTTATAATAAAGACATTTGTAATGTACCAAATTCTAAAATATGTTCTTTTGAACTTTCTATTCATCAAAGAATTCTTAAAAAACATGTATCAAGCTTTCCACAAAAATATAAAGCAGGGATACAAGGTTTTATATCCCTGCTTAATTGTGGAAAGCGTGATGTATCTGTTTTTCACAATTCTTTGTGTTTTATTAGTGAGATCTGCATTCATGCTTTACTTGCACATCACATCAGTGTGTCAAACTTCACTTTGTCCTTGAGCTTTCATGTCACAGGATCACGTTTCCACTACTCTCCTCAGTCTGTGAGGCCTGCTATGGCATGGCTGTGGTGGGAAAGCACCGTGCTATATTTGAATACCTCTGATGTCTGTCTTGACATGGATCTTTAGTTGCCTCACAGTACTCCTGTAGAGGGGCTGGGGGTGTGACTGACAGTGAAGGGGAGCGTGTGTGTGTGTGAGGTGAGTGAGTGAGTCTGTATGCCAGTACCACATGGCCCTCTGCTGTCCTCCCTTCTTCCTGTTGGTTGTTCGCTCTCTGACCTTCTCCAGACCTGATACATCTCTTCTGAAGAGCAGCGAATGCATCTATCTTGAGTTTTACTCCGTATTTAACCCTTTCATGTTTGAGACTCTGTGATTGTAGTCCACTTTTTTCAAGTGAGGTGCATCTGAAAACCATTACTGCTATAGTAAGTAGTTTGGACCTTTTTTTTTTTTTTTTTTTTTTTTTCATATTTAACTCTGTATGTGTTCTTTTGAAGTTTCTGAGACTTTTAGAATGGTGAAATATGAAAAAGCATGGGATTTTAATGACTTGTTTCCTCTAGTGTGTGTACGTTTAAAGAACCAACCCAGTATCTGGTTTCTCTTTACTGTATGTAAAGTGGGTCAGTATCAGTGACCGAGAGTGTAGAGAGACTGAGCAGTGATCTTTGATATGAGACAGACACAGAAAGACAGCAGAAAGTGCTTATAGACTGCTGAACTAAGTGGTCTTGAATCCTAAAGGGTAGACTTATTTGTGACCTCCCATTCCGATTTTCAGTGATTCATTCCTGCATTCATTCTAGGCAAATCAGTTGTATTTTGGACTGTGAAGTTGATATGCTTTTTAAATATCATAGTGGGCAGGTCAATACTGTATTTTGCTTGTTTCACTGGGTGTCATTGCACATCTCATCTGAACAATATAGGTTAAGTTTGAAAGCTGAGAAATTTTAGATGGAGATAGGAAGCCATCCAAATCCAATCCTATTCTTCGCTACCCATTGTGTGTTCAGTTTGGCAGTTGGTGTAAAGAAAAAGAAATGAGTAAATGTCAACTTATTCATTTGCACAGAGGAATGCATGTTGTAGTCACTAAATAAAATTAGCTTAAAGCTCACTTGAATGTCCTTTTAGATCACTAGACATGATGTGCCCTCATTAGAGGTGCTTTTGTACATAAACAACACTACTTGTGAATCATTGACCTTAGATTTCAGATGTTTTTCTGACTAGTGACCACTTTCTGTTGTGCATCCTTTAATGGTGTGTGTGTGTGTGTGTGTGTGTGTGTGTGTGTGTGTGTGTGTGTGTGTGTGTGTGTGTGCGGGCTGTAGGCCTAAATAACGATGCCTCATGCTTTACAGCTGTTCAGTGACCCCACCTGCTCTCTCTCCATCACTTCTCTGACCAAAATAGACCCACACAAATGGCAGATACACATTACAAACAATATCTGTACAACATGAGGTCAGAAGAGGAAATTAGGCTTTTAAGCTTACCCATATACAGTCAAATGTGATTAGGACGTGAAAACACATTTTGTACTAAGCTTTTAAGCTATGTAAATATCTTAACTCCATTTCTACACCGCAATATCATTTTCCATTGGTTGAGTATTTGTGTCTGTAGTTCTTAATAGTATGACAGGCATACGTGTTAGCTGTAAATTAACTGTCTTATGCTAAATATACTCACTCTAGCTTTAGCTAAGCTTAACTGGCTAACAATGACTTATTATCTGGCTTAAGGATAATTTTCTGTGCTTTCTGTCACTGTATAATATAATTCACATGCGCCACATCAGAGTGTTTTGCTCAGGGCATTTCTGAAATGTGTCAAGCGCTTGTAATATCAAAGACTAAAGAACACGTTTTTGTATTCAAAAGACACTGAATGTAACAAACAGAACACAGGACTCTTGAGATGCTTTTTTAGAATGTTGAACTATTTTTAATTTGCGACAGCGTCTTAAAAATGCTTATTCTCTGATACGCTGAACAGCCAAAGACATCATTTTGACACATGTCAGGTAAGATTTCAGTTTCGGTAAGATTTTTGAAAAATTATTTTATGCTCTCCAAAGCTGCATTTAAAATACAGTAAAACAGTAATTTTGTTAAATATTATTGCTATGTAAAATAAAGTTTTTCAATTTTAATATATTTTAAAATGTAATTTTTCCTGTGACAAAGCTGTATTTTTAGCAGCCATTTCTCCAGTCTTCAGTGTCACATGATCCTCAGAATTCATTCTATTATGCCATAATTTGGTGCTCAAAAACATTTCTTATTAATGTTGAAAACAGCTGTTTAATATTTTTGTGAAAATTGTACACTGTCTTTTTATTGTTATTGTATCAATTCAATGTGTCCTGAAGTATTTTCTGACCCCAAACTTTTCAACAATAGTACATTACAGCACAATACTTTTCTGTATATAAATATTCTATATACATAAACTTTATTTATTTATTTTCTGTAAACTAGGTTTGAAAACCATGGCTAAACCTGTTAGCTTCATTTAGAACGTGACTTGTTGGTGCCCTAGATACTCAGTAAAGGATGAAGACACACACACACACACACACACACACACACACACACACACACACACACACACACACACACACAAAAACACAAAAACGTCCTATTGCGTTCAACATAAGGTGCAGCCACATCATTGACACCGCCCAGCCATTCAGACAAAGGAAAGAAAGAAGTGGTGACCTAGAGTCAGCCACTCAGAAAACACATTCCCTTTTTAGGATAGAGGTGTGTGTGTGTGTGTGTGTGTGTATGTATGTATGTGCGTGTGCAAGTGGTAATTTTAGGTAAATGTGATGTGGAATGAGTGGACCGTTTTCTGACCTCCTACTGCATATACTGACCCTAATCAGGTGAACAACGAGTGGTTGAAACTAGACTCCATGAGTGTTTACAGTCACCTCCCAATCTTGGACATATATCAAGTATTGTAGAAGTCATACTGGTTAAATGGAGCAGAATGGGTCATCAGTTCAGTCCTGATTTCATTCTGATCCTGATCCTGTTACAGTCTGAGATTTCATTCTGCTACATCAATTACAAGAGTGAAGGAAAACGCTGATTAAATGATGCAGTGTGATTCCTTTGCATATTATTCACATTCCACCTAATGATTCAGGTTTCTTAGCATAAACATAAATGGAATCTTGATGTGCCTGAAGATTCCTGCCATTAATCAGTTTTACATAGACTAGATGTTCATCATTAAGTTTAGCATTGCTTTTTTTCTTCAGTGTCAATTACCTGAAATGGCTTCCATCAAATGAGCTTCTTTGGATCTGTGGTAAGGTTATTCTAATTTAATACTGAATGTAGCAGGGAAAAATAAATTGTGTGTGTGTGTATGTGTGTGTGTGTGTGTGTGTGTGTGTGTGTGTGTGTGTGTGTGTGTGTGTGTGTGTGTGTGTGTGTGTGTGTATGTATGTATGTATGTATGTATGTCTCTATCTCTCTAATCTCAATCATCACATACACCGTTATATACAGAATATACAACCGGCAGTGAAATGTAAACAGGTCCACTCCATGGACAGTGCAAATTCACAGTTAAAAAACACAAGGAGGAAATTATAATAGAAATAGAATAAAAAAGTACTATATATACATCTGTAGAATTATAAATAAATCAAGTAGAAAAAAACATGCATGCATACATACATATGTAATATAATTTCTAAAACTAGACTTGGCTGGATTCATTTAGCAGATAATTTAGATCTATTGGAAAACCAAAAGTCAGAATAACTTAAACTTCCTTGCCAGGTTTTGTTTTTCTGGCATGAGACATTCTGAAAGTTGATATGTGGGGAAGTCAAGAGCCAAGCTGAACATGAGTTATAGTATGTTAACTTTGTCAAGAGAGCCCAGAAACAAAACCTCTTTGGTTTAGTTCTCTGATAGTCATCTTTTAATTGTTAAAATGGATCTTATTTTTCTGTCTTTTCCCATGTTACCATTTCTGAAAGCAGATTTCTTTTAATTTATTATGTTTTTATTGTAACTAAGATCATTGTTTATGTGATCCTTGTTCCTAAAAAGACCCCAGTTAGGGGTGATTTGTCTACTGGTACATTTGACATCACTGTTTGATAGATGGTAGTTTTTGAAGCTAAAGGTCTACAAACTGGCAAAGTCTTGTTTTCTTTTCTTTTTTTATGAAAATTTCTGTTACACAGGAAGCTAAAATGTGACTTTTAAAATCTGTATTTAAACTTAGACCCATTACATGGCTTTTGGCTTAATTTGTCTCGTAATTCCTCTTTATTTCTGTTTGCTTGAGTTTATTGTCACCATTTACCACTTTAATCTTTATTTACTACTGTAGCGTGCAGATGGTGTTAAAACAAAGCCCAACAGTTTATGCTGTAAATACTGAGCACATGTGCATGCGATGGTGTCATTAGATGGTGTGTTTTGGATTTAAGGGATTATGTCATGTTTGTGGTATTTGTCATCTGAGAAAGCAGACTTGACTCTGAGGAACTAGTAGATTACATTATGTGTAATGACAAGGCAGTGCACATGCCCTTCTTGAGTCACATAGTGATGTCATCCCTATTCAGCCTGTAGTTAGAGCCCGACAAGGACTCAAGTGCTGATTATCTTAGATATTAGTTCAGTCTCTGGAATGTCTTTGATTTCCTGATCATGGTCCGTAATGAATCTTATCTCCATCAGATACTGATGTGCCGTATCTTGAATTGGCCCTATAATTGTGTCAAGAACAACACCAGCTGGTTTTTCTGGCCTCTTGAGACACTCATTGACACATACTTGATTTTTGATAGGTCTTAGTCTCAGGCCATCCTTAAAGGGTGTGTGTTTGTGTATGAGAATAAGTATTGCAGTGGAAACATTGCAGTCAGGATAATAGGCCAGAAATAGTGCAGGGCAAATGCCATTCTGCATGTACATGAGTGCTCAAATGCCCTCCTTGCTCGAATGTGCACTGAGGTTAGTACTCTCCGCTGCTCTGTACTCTCCCTCCATTCCACACTGGCCCGTTTCTCATTCGCTAATGTCTCGCTGTCTTCAGGTGTCCTTTTCTTTTGAGTCCCAGTGTCCATTCTCAATAATTATTTTTCCCCTTATAGTCCATTAATGTTAGTCATTTGGGCTACATTCACACCGCAGCAGAATATGGTTGTCATCACTGATTTAGAGACTGTGTTGGACACATCTGTAAATACAGTAACTTGGTCAACTTAGCCTCTGTTCATTTTTTGGGATATGTTGATAGTTGTGTCCTGCAGTGGCCATCTGTCCAGGGTGTTTACTTGGCTAAGGAATCATCATCAGTGATCTTACATATAAGCGATTTGGAAATTGGATGAATGGTTTTTGCCACGCGTTACAGATTTTTGAATGAACATTGTTTTTGCTACATAGTTTCCATAAATGCTCTGGGTCGGACTGGGAACTCTTTTGCGTTGTGAACAGTTTTGGTATGTTCATGCACGACTTCTAAAAAGAGTTATGAGAGTTATAAAGAGAGAATTGTGATATTACAGGCATTATTTAAAGGACCTTTTTATTTTTATTTTTTTATTTTTATTTTTTTATTATATATATATATATTTATATATATATATATATATATATATATATATATATATATATATATATATATATATATATATATATATATATATATATATATATATATATATATATATATATATATATATATATATATATATATATATATATATATATATATATATATATATATATATATATAAAATTATATATAAAAATATATATTATTAAATAATGCCTATTAATATTATTATATATATTATTATATATATATATATATATATATATATATATATATATATATATATATATATATATATATATATATATATATATATATATATATTATATATATATATATATATATATATATATATATATATATATATATATTATTATATATATATTTAAAAAAATTAATTTAAGTTTCTTAAATTTAAAAAGTTTAGCTTTATATAAATCTTTATTATATTATAAACTATGGTTCAAAAGTTTGGGGTCCGTAAGTTTTTGTTTAATTTAAATTTAATACAGCAAGGATGCATTCAATTGATCAAAAGTGACCATTTATAATGTTGCAAAATATATATATTTTTAAATAAATGCTTATTTCTTAACTTGAACAAAAATGTGTCAATCGTTCAATCTAGGGATGTGACGGTGAGGAAATGTTCCCACTGGTTAATCGATGTGTGACAACACCGGTAATACCGGTATGGGCTTTTAAATCACTAATTCTATCTAAACCGAAAGTAACAT
Source organism: Paracanthobrama guichenoti (assembly GCA_018749465.1). NCBI lineage: Eukaryota > Metazoa > Chordata > Actinopteri > Cypriniformes > Gobionidae > Paracanthobrama > Paracanthobrama guichenoti. Next base: position 1,035,113 of record CM031954.1, read on the forward strand.
GCACACGGCCACTCAGGCATTCATAACGGAGCTGAGCAAAGCGAGTGGTTTTAATGAATTTCTATGAAAGTTAGGCTTCCATAGCAATGAACCGAAAATGAAAAAAATAAATCGTGATATCCTCCTGCTGCTGGTCTGTGCTGAGACTCTCGTTCGGATCATGCTTTATTAAGCAGACACGTTCAGTTTTTATTTGTATTGTCTGTTCTCTAACTGAACTAAATTATTTTATTACTATAAAAAAATCAAAACGACGGTGGAGGCGGTGCCACGGTGGACAAGTGATGTAACCGATGTTAAGGCTAAACACACCGGCAACACAGACTATCATAGCAAGCCTAGTTCAATCGCAACTTAAGTTGCTTTAGCTCTTCCACTCCATTATTTGGCCATTTTTTTTTCTCTCTTTATACTATCATCCAGCAGACTTCAGCAGTCAATGTCTTCCTCATCAATGGGTGACTTTATTACATGAGATTTTCTGAGTTTGGCTGCTAGTATGGATATTTTATCCCATTTGAACCCCGGAGCAGATGCGCACAGTCATTCTTTTGAAACCCACCAGTAATCCTGAGAAGAAATTCAAGCGATGAGGGTCCCCAACCCCCCAACTACAGGGACCAGGATAGTAAAAATGAAAAATCCTAAACCTATTTAACACACAGCATCATCTGTTGATATTGGGAAAACAGAACGGGAAAGACCTGACGAGTCCATAAATCAACTGATTTTTCTACTCCACACATCGTCTATTATTTTGTCCCTCCTTTGAGCACTTAGCACAACAATATGACTTGGCAAGTTATGTTCCCCATGGCAGAAATCTTGCTTTTCCACTCTCTCCTTCTCTAAGTACCACGCATATGTCATTGCTAAGAGATGAGAGGAATTTCTTGTTCCTTTGAGGCACTTATCTTCTCTTACTTTCTCACCCTTTCAGCTGTCCTAGCTAAACGCATATCCACTGTATGCAGCTGCTAGTGCGCACAACCGCTACTGTCTGACTAATGTTGTTGCCCTCCATCTCTCTCTCCCCTTTCTTTATAGCTTTCTCTCTTCCCTCATCCCCCAGCCTCAGTATTGTTAATCTGATTAGCAGGGAGTAGCATTAGCACCGTAGTTACCTTGCTAGCATTTAGCAGTAGCCGTGCAGACAGCGAGAGACTCTCCGTCAGCATAGTGTCACATAGTGTTGGAGAGATACTGTTCTTGAGAGATGTCTGTCTCTCTCTCTCTCTCTCTCTCTCTCTCTCTCTCTCTCTCTCTCTCTCTCTCTCTCTCTCTCTCTCTCTCTCTTTCTCTCCACCTCCCTTCTCTGGCTGTCCCAGGACTGCTGCAGCTAACTCTGCATCACCTTGCAGTTCAGACACTGCTGCTTTTCTGCAGTCCTTTCTATCTCTCCCATTTTCCTCCTCTCTTTGGTCCTTCACTGTTCCCCCTCCCACCTTTCTGGTCACTTTCTTTTCTTATCAGTCGTCCACTCCTTGTTTTATTTCATCAGTATGTACCGGAACCCTTGGATCTCCAACTATATCAACCATGTCAAGTTGTGCCAAGGTGAGTAAATGGCAGTTGGGGTGGGACAGGACAGGACGGGCCCACCACATCTCTGTTAATGCTGCTTGACTTTTAATGGTGCTAGATTCTCCAAGGACAGAAGTATTCAGGACAAAGGACTCACTGACTAAAAATGAGAACTGAGGCATTTTGAAGCAGAACAAGTGTAGTCTCTTTTGCATACTGTGGTTGAGATATGAATGTTTTCAATAGTTTAAATGCTGTAGCTGAGACTGTTAGTCACTTTAAGAGAGTTTGACTCACAGTATTGCCTTTTAATGGTTTTGTTTTGGACTATGCACTTGCGCAACGGCACATGATTTTCCATTTATCCTGTGTGTTCTTAGTTAAATGGTGCATTTTCACATTTATAGCAGGTGTTTGTGTCCAGCAGTGCATTCTTGGACATACATTTTATGCATCAAATTAATATATAGTTTTCATTACAGTGTTCAATTTGCTTTCAATTATAGTGGAAATATTCTAGTCAGTGTTTTGACTGCTTTAAATTTAAATGGATTAATGCGTTAATGTATGAATTGGTTTTTAGAGATTCCCCATCACCCAATTCGCCCTTTCCTGGAGTGCAGACACCAGCTGTCTCCTTTTAAGATTCTTAAGATCTCCTTATCTGTCTGTGCATTGCTAAATGACAGATCTCTTTTGAAGGGCATTGAAGAATGTTCAGCTGGTATTAAAACATGAAAACGGCATTGAAAATCATGATTTAAGTCGTGCCATACATATGCACAATGGCACACTTCCTGTGTCCACATTGGCTAATCCTATTCCTCTTGAAGACTAATCCTTTATTAGATGAGACAAGTGCTTCACTAACACCCGCCTGCCACATTTTGGCACTGTGTTTTCCTATTTAACAGGTTTCATCCTGTATGTGTGTTTTGTATTCATGTCATGTGCATATAGCATGTACTACTTGCTGACTTTCATAGTTTTATCATCACTTGAAGTGATTTGTCAATTACTTTGCTTTCTTAATTGTATTTGAGTGTTATAAATATTACAATTTATTATAAATGTTTACTACAATTCAAATTTGGGGTCAGTATATTTTTTCTTTTAAATGATTATTTATACTTTTTTCAGCTATATTTATATTCACATTTCATAATTTAGCAGAAGCTTCGCTTTTATCTGATGTTGAGGAATAAAAGCGATTCATCTTAAGAAGGCAATAAACCCGAGTGCCAGTAATACAAAGGTTCAGTCATCATTCAAATATTAAAAGCAAGGATGCATTAAACTTATCAAAAGCAGCAGTAAAGAAATGTATAATATTACAAAATATTTATATTTGAAATAAATGCTGTTTTTTTTTTTTTTTGTTTTTTGACCATTGTTCATCGAAGAATTCTGAAAAAAAAAGTCACGATTTCAACAAAAATATTAATCAGCATAACCGTTTTCATATTGATAATAAAAAGAAATGGATCTTCAGCACCAAATCAGCATATTAGAATGATTTCTGAAGGATCATGCTGAAAATTTAGCTTTGCAATCACAGGAATAAATTATTTGTTTTAAATATATTAAACTAGAAATAAAATATCACTGTTTATTTTTACTGTATTTTTGATCAGATAAATGCAGTCTTGGTGAGCATAAAATACTTTTTCAAAAACTTTGAAAATCTTACTGACCCCAAACTTTTGAATAATTTATTATTATTAATAAATATAAAAATATCTATTTTTATTATTGAGAAATATAAATATAAAAAATCAAATGCATATATTGTATTAAATATTATACATTTACATATTAATTTAAATCTAATTGGATAGTTAATGTTAACTAATATAGTTAATTCAGTCATTTTTAAATTAATTAAAATACATATAACTTATTTTAAATTGTTATTTCCTTACATTGTGGTTAATGTTTTGTAAATGTGCCTTGATTAAACTGTGACAATCATTAGAAGTCAAAGAGCCTTGGGTTTATGATCTTGTCATATGACCAAACAGGCTTTGACTTGCTTTAACTCCGACTAATGCCAGATATTGATGACTGAACCCTATATGCACGCAATTTTATCAGTCATCATATTATTAGATACTGACTGTGCTGGGAAACAGGTGTGCGTGATGCTGGAACACAAAATTAACCTGAACAAGTTTCAGAGCTGTGCGATCAGCTTCACTGTGATGCTTGTTGTAGATCAGAGAGGTATGTTGGTGTGTCACAGGGCTGTGGAATAACATGCATGCCATTTAAAGTGCTGTAAATGTCACACTTAACTGTGTCTGATTAGCATCTGTACTTAAGAGCGCACAGAGCCAAGGTTTTCTGGATTTCCATTCATGTCTGTTAGCTGTGGGTGCTCTCAACAAGACCATGCAATGCACATAATGAGTGCTTAGGAAATTTTTAGTGATCAATCTAGTTTCTGCATTACTAACTGTCAGTTTGCTTAATGTTTTTGCTCCTGCTTCTGGGAAACATTGTCATTAACTTTTCATTTACCCTGTAGTGTTAATTTACTGATTGGAAAATCTGTCAACGATTTATTTTTAACACTGGCATTAATCACTTAGTTTGCCTGAATGGCAATAGCTTTGTAGTTGAATTATCCCAGATGCAACAATAAAACATTGTAACATATGGTACAGGGTGATCTCCTCAGTGCAGGGTACCAGAACAGAGAGACTTCTGTCATTTGTTGCAAATTCACTACTTTTTTTTTTTTTTTTTCTCAAGCTAAAAACAATTTCTATCAGGCATAACAGCGCAAATACCCACTTCATTTTGCCTCCACCCAGTTTCATATGTGTATATTTTGTCTTTTCTTCTAAAAGGTTTTTGTTCTCTCTTTCCATCCCCCTTCAGTTGATGATGTCTTGTCCACAGGCCCTGTGACTCTGAAGTTAGAGGAGATTTTTAGGCAGCAAGGAATGTTTTTAGCAGATACTCATCCCAGCTGTGAAAACTCACTCTGTACCAAAACAGAGTCCATCAGTTGGCACTCTCATTCACTTTCTTCCCTCAAATGGTGTTTGTAGAGAGAAGAGGAGGAAATGACATCTAACCACAGTCCTTATTATGGATTAACATATTTGAATATTGAATTTTTGGATGTCAAAAAGGGTGTTTGGTCTGTGTGGATGAATGTGTGGTCAGGCTATTGATCTGTGGGTAAAGTGGAAACACATGTTCTGCTCTTCCGATCCCTCTGTGAGGCTCAGATGTCAGATCTCCACACACACACATATATTATGTAAACACAAACTTTTATTTTGGCTGCGATTTAATTGTTTAACAGCACTAATATAAAATGAATTATTCTTTTTAGTATAGGGCAGAATTCATTATTACTGTATTGCTACATTCTTTTTATATCCTTAAGCCACTCAGGAGGTCTGTGAGTGTGCTTTGAGCAGATGAGATGCATTACAAACAGCATTCAGCACATGGGCCCAGGCAGTTGACTCTGTGCATACAGATGTACTATGCGTGTATACAGAAATAAGTCTGTTCAGCTATGGACACAGCACCATGTTGACATCCATGAAATGGATACTATTGTTGTCGTTCCTGCCCTTCACATGGGGCCTTAGAAACATATTTCGCTCACCACTCCGGTCACCGGCAGGAGTATTCGTAGTCTGAAGGCTATGCTTTCTTTTGTGTGCACAGGCTTCACTGGAGAAACAGCCCCTAAAGTTGGCAATACCAAACTGCAAAGGAGAGCTCTTAGGTAAGATCCCTATTTTTATGTAATACTAATTTTGTAGAATGTTTATATAACTTGGGTTTTGATTTACTGTGCAAGTTCAATGGATAAAATCCACACCAAAAGAATCTCAGTCTTTAAATGTCTTGTATAAGGCTTGAACAAATTTAAGAGGACTATGTTGTGTGTACGTGTTGTGTACAGATGCTTTTTTAAATTGTGTATTCACTTGAACACTGGGATGTGTCTCCACTTTTAGATAAATGTGTGATTCTCCTTTTTGCCCTTTTCTTGTATGCTGTGACCTTATTTCCTGTCAGGAAAATATTTACTCTTGCTAAAAAAAATGTTTTTTTTAAGTGAAGATATTACATTTTCAACTGTGAGATATCTGCCAAGATTCAGATGCCTTTTCAGGTGCTGCTTAAACTAAAGCAGGCAAAACTGAGGCCTCTTGTTTCTGTTAGATTATATGCAAAATGTATTGAAAGTTGGTTTCACTCTGTCCAGCTTCCAGAAAGAGTTCTCGTTTGAGGAGAAAGACGAGGGAACCAACAAAGAATTAGATGTCAGTCTGCTGGGAAATACACCCAAGGGTAAGTACAAAATACATCAACACTTCATGTGTGTGGTTCTTTATCATGGCTATTATATACCAGTCAGGAGCTCTGTCACATACTTAGAAAAGTGCAGAAGTCAACTGAATCTTGCTGTGTTATCCTAATGGTCAAGAATCTTAATACAAAGGTTGCTGGTTCAATCCCAAGGAGGATTTGAACTTTAAATGATCACTGAGGTTCTTAAGCCCACTTCATTTTCGGATGATATGTTCACATGAGACATTTTGTATTCACATTAGATGACAACTGTCTGCTAAAATGGCAAGTAACAAAGTCTGTAATACATAGTGCCTTAATCAAAGTTTTCACAAGTTTATTCAAGACTTATGTTGTTTCACTTTGCATTGTCTTGATGGGTGCTGGACACATGGGTTGGGGGGATGGGGCGCTGATGACCTATATTTGGTCTTCTATGGGCCACCTGTTGTTGGGCAAGTTATCTTGCTTACGGGCCCTGAAAATGTGATAGTTGTGTGAAAGGAGAGTGCCAAGATATTTTGTATTAAGTGTTTGTACTGTAAAATGGTTGAACAGAATTTTGTGGGACTCTCGCATGATCAGCCTGCTTCTGGTAAGCCCCAAACAACATTTTTGCATAAAAATGTTAGTATTTATAAATTACACTAATACAGTGGTGCAGGGATGACGTCAGAACCCAGATGACTAATTCATCAGTAGTTTTTACTGTGGTAAACGTAACTTGACGATACTTTGACGTTTTGTTTTATAACGTAAACTGCACACACCCATATCTAGTTACTTATTAGAAACCTACATTTTCAGAAATAAACATAACTGCTTCGAAATGTGCGTTTTCAAAATGGGTATGTATTTTACGTTGTCGAACAAAACGTCAAAGTATCGTCAACTTATTTTACTCATAAATTTAAAAATCTCTTTTATAAAACCCCATAGGAAAATCTCGAAGGAATTAGTGGCAAATTAGTCTTCCATGTTTTGATGTCATCCCTGCACCACTCTATAGGCTAGTACACATTGTCAGTCTCTGATTAGATTTGTTTTTTTTTTTATTGACATTTAATGATCTTTTAACACTTAAAGATAAAATAGTACTTAAAGAAAACTAAATTAACCATATGTCCTTTCTCAGTGCAGGTTCCTTGTCTTATTGTGAATGATTCATTGTGCTTTTATTCAAGACAAAAACTTTGGCTTAGTTTCTCTTTGTAATCTTTAATCAAAATGTAATAACTTTGTTCCACTGAAATTATTGTCCTTTTTTTGCTGATGTCAGTTATAGGTTATTGGATATTTGCCAAATAGCAAAATAGCTATTTAGACATTTTCTAACAAACTTTGACACTTTTGACCATCCAGTTAATTCTTGATGGATGAAATCAAGTCGCTCTAAAAATATTTTTTGTTATAAAAGTAAAAAGGATTGTGGGTGGCAATTTACATTGGCGTACACGCATACACAGGCATTGTGTTTTATGTGGACATTCCATAGACATAATGATTTTTATACTGTACAAAGAAACTGTATATTCTATCCCCTACCCCTAAAGCTACCCATCACAGAAAACCTTCTGCATTTTTACATTTTCAAAAAACATCACTTAATATGATTTATAAGCGGTTTTCCTCATGGGGACCAAAAAATGTCCCCTCAAGGACAAGGATTTCAGATATTGCCATTTTGTGGGGACATTTTGTCCTCATAACATGGGGTTTACCAGGACCACACACTCACAGTGTGAATCTCTCCAATCTTGGCTAAAAGCTTTGTACTTTAAAAAAGTTTTTTTTATGTTTGTTTGTTTCCCATTCACTTTGCTGGCATGCAGCTTTTAGAGTTGTGTAATCCTGGCTTGCTAGAATCAGGCCTGTCTAATGTCAGATTCACACTGCTGTTTATTCCCCCTTTTCAAGTGGGAACTTGATTTAAAACATGACAAACCTGAACACACTCATGCTGTGTTATCTTTAATGCTTTGTAAATGTCTGATTAAATTTAATAAAATAAGATAAATATGATGAATTGTTTTTTTGGTTTTTGTTTTTTTACACCTCTTTCCAATCAACTGTTTTACAGGCATAATATTTAAGATTTTTGCATTAAAATGTCCAAAAACTGCTAGCACACTTGTGTACTTGCATCATCCCAAAAGTTTCCAGCAATGTTTAAATCCAGAGAAATTCAGTTTTAACCAGTGTAACATCCCTCCTCAGTGTGTCGCCTGTCAATTGCGTCAGGTACGCATTCTCCTCGGTTTCTGCTTGTTTTGCATATGCGACCTCTAGTGTCGAGAATTACATACTGTGCCTTTAGGCTGAGCAATTAGTTATCAGTTAGATGCACTTTAGCCTTACTGGACTATGGGAAACAGAAAGGGAAATCCTGCCCTTTTCATTGCACCACCCGGATCTTTGCTTTGAATCCCAAAGAGACCAGGCTAAGGAAGCACTGTTAGAAATAAGTGTGCCATGCGTACACATTTAGCCCATGATGATCCCCTCTCAATCACTTCACAAGTCACCTAGTGACAGGACACAGTTGAGTGTCATATTTCCATACTGCTGAAACAACACTCACTGTGGATGCATCTATGATTGGCTAACTTTTGTGGAAATGCAGCCATTCTCCTAGCTAATGTCAGACAACTTAAGTGTAAGCAGCTTTTGTTTCAGATAACACACTGACTTCTGCCACCTCGACTATTATTGGAATTGTGTCGTTGTCATACATAGCAGTATACTTAATAGGCTGCAGGGTTGGTGTAATACATCAGATACATCATGAAATATGACTTGGTATTTACAGCAAATCTGAATATGTAAAAAGTAGATTACAAATCAGTCTTTAAATTGTGAATGAATGAATGAATGAATGAATGAATGAATGAATGAATGAATGAATGAATGAATGAATGAATGAATTGGGCTCATGTGGGGTGAAACATTGTGCATCTTACAGTACTGTATACAGTAAGCTTTGATCGCTTTGCTTACATTTTCTCATAGAAATGGCACAAATTCATGGTATATTCATGGTATATGTTTCACTGTTTGTAATTGTTTGATTTAGCCTATTTATCCTCCTCCTTCTGTCTCTCATTCTTTTACCCATCCATCAATTTTCCTTTCTTTTTCCCTTTAGTCTCAGAATTAAGGAAACGTTTTGAGGTTATAAGCACAAGCCAGAGTTGGGACATGAACAGGTGAGAAGTTAAATCAGTCTCACAGCATGCACAGCCAAAGTTCAGTTCCTGCAGGTGTTCGGCAGGAATAATAAAATCACAAAAATGTCTGCATACTGTTATTGCCAAAAAACACTTTAATTTTCCTCTCACCACACACAGCGTTTCAAGCTTCATGCTCGTCATCAGATTTAAAGTAGCGTTAATTTATAATAAATGTTTTTCAAGGATCATGTGACACTCAAGACTGGAGTAATGACAATTGCCATCACAGTAATAAATTGCATTTTAAAATATATTCAAATAGTAACAGTTATTCTAATTTGTATTAAGTTTTCAAAAATTCTTTTTTTTTTTTTTTTTTTTTTAACTGTTTTTTATATTCCAAATAAATTAAGCTTTGTTGAAATAAGAGACTTCTTTAAAAAAAAAATTTTTTTAAATCCCAGATTGTAAATTATCCTTATTAACATTGTACCACTCCTGTTTATAGGAAAGAGCGAATTGCACGGCGTCTGGAGGGAATCGATAGTGATGTTCTCCAAAATCTCCCAGATTGTGGCGGTCTAGTAACTAATCGACTGCTAGAAGAGGACACTCCCAGATATACCCGAGCAGCAGACACCTGTGACCCCTGTACAGGTGAGAAATGTTCTTAATATTTTTATACTAAAATAATGTATTCACTCCCCTATTACATGAATGAGAAATAAAAAACACAACATCTTAAAAATAATTATATGGTGCCTATCAACATACTTGATGATAGGTTTGGGTTAATTAGCTGGTGGTTGGTTACTTAAAGTTTGGGCAAATTGATTCAGTGTAAACTATGCATTGTCTTCCTGTCTCTCTCATTGTAGTTTCTCTTCAGCCCTATGGCAAAAATGACCCAAACTTCCCAAATCCGCACAGTGCAGAGGTTCAGTCCAGAACCCACACAGTCCAACCGGATTCTGTCTACAGCGCTGGCTCCACTCATGTGGCAGAGCTGGACTCTAAAGCTGAAAGGATTGCTCGCTACAAGGCAGAACGGCGGCGTCAACTAGCAGAGCGCTATGGCATCTCTCTGGATCAGGAGACCGAAACTGACTATACCACTCGGTACTCCAGAACCTCCAGAGAGACCGATGGCTCAGACCGACAACACAGGTCAAAGTTAGAAGGAGGAGACAGGGTGGAGCATAATGCTTACACCACCAGCCATCATGGAGATAGGGCCAGCTTTCACATTCACACCGATCCAGAGTACAGCCGAGAACGCACAGACTCCATCTCTGAGCGTGAGAGGATGATGAATCTGGAGAACCAGAGGCGGGCACAAGAGCGGGATAGATTACATGAAAGTGGAGGGGTTGCACCTGACCCATCTGCATATATGGATGTGTCCGGGTCTGCCAGGGTTTCAGGGAGGGAACCAGGGGCGATGGGGGTTCCCAGCTCGCCTAATACAGGTCGAAGGGCCATGATGCCATCTCCCAAACAGGGAGCATCTCCCGGTGATCTGTTTATTGAGCAGCAGGCTCACAACATCCTTCAAAGACATGGGTGAGTCACATTAGCTGTTTCTTCTTCTTCTTTTTTTTGTCTCTCCCTCTTACAGTCACCAAGTATTATCTTAATATGTCAGTGTCTTAATTTGTTCTTATTCTTTCCTTTTTTGGAAAGAATGTTGGCTGGTCTTTCACAGATATTTTCTCCAAAAGAAAGCTGTCAATATGCAGTATTTGGCTTGCATACTGTTATGAGTGTTTCTGCAGCTCCCTAAAGATGGGTGGGCTCTGTTCAGTACGACACATTATCCATAAGCATTGACCTTTACTGTCCTTTGGCAGCTGTTTCTATACGGCATGGGTCAGTGCTCTGTGACGCTTTGGTTTTAAAGTGCGTGCCAAATTAAGCAACAAAAGACTCCAGCAGAATTAAAATTCCCAACATTAAGCCAAGCCAAAAAATTACAAATGAGTGCGATAAAGAATGATATTCAGGAAAAACCCAGAGCACATTCATAATGTCAGTATAAAGTTTGATTGGTTAGTTAATGTGAACAAATGAGGACTTGGCCTTTAAAACTTGGTTCCCAGCAAGCCAGATTCAATTTTCATAATTTATTTGAGGCCCTACTCTCTTTTCAGGAACCTGGTTTCTTTTGAGGTTTCTTTTAACCTCTCTCTCTCTCTCTCTACTCATAAACTGTTGAGTGGTTCACTCTCTTGGGTGTTTCTCAACTAATTTAGCTCCTGTAGCCAGTCTGCTAACCAATGGTCACTTCAGACTGATTCAGAAGGAGACACCCTCTCTCCAATCAACTGGCCTTCCAGGTACCATACATTTGGGATTTATGGGTGTGTTTGACACCCTTCACTTAACAGTGGTCCCACCTAACTTCATCGCCCTATCTCAAACCATCTCTAGTCCTGGCCTATGAACGCCCTTGCTGGAATGTGAGATAAAAATGACAGTAGGATAGGAGTCTTATGTTTTCTAGTGGTTTATTGGATTATAGTCTGTTTGGGGAAAAAAAAAGTCTGGTCCACTTTGCAGGTTATTCTACACTTATCTTGGAAGACTGAGACAAAGTTGTAAATTTAAGCAACTAGTGGTTATTTGGAAGAGATTGTTGTAGTAAGAGATTGTGGTTTTAATGTGCACACTGGCAACATCAGCAAGCTCTTACCATTTCTGTAAATAATATGTATCAGACAGTTTGAGGGTGTGCTGTATGATGATGAAATTAATTCAATTTTCACTCTTCTCTCTTGCTTTAGTCCAGGAACGATTGATTTATTATTCTGATAGAAAGGCCAGTGACAAGAAAAATAAAAAAGGTGTAAAATTTTATATGAATCTGTGACCCTGGACCACAAAACCAGTCATTAGTAGCATTGGCATATTTGTGGCAATAGCCAACAATACATTATATGGGTCAAATTATCTTTTTTTTTTTTTGCCAAAAATTATTAGGATATTAAGTAAAGATCATGTTTCATGAAGATGTGTAAATTTCCTACTGTAAATACAAACCCAATTCCAAAAAAGTTGGGACACTGTGCAAATTGTGAATAAAAACAGAATGCAATGATGTGGAAGTTTCAAATTTCAATATTTTATTCAGAATACAACATAGATGACATATCAAATGTTTAAACTGAGAAAATGTATCATTTTAAGGGAAAAATAAGTTGATTTTAAATGTCATTGCATCAACACATCTCAAAAAAGTTGGGACAAGGCCATGTTTCCCACTGTGTGGCATCCCCTCTTCTTTTGATAACAGTCTGCAAACATCTGGGGACTGAGGAGACAAGTTGCTCAAGTTTAGGAATAGGAATGCTGTCCCATTCTTGTCTAATACAGGCTTCTAGTTGCTCAACTGTCTTAGGTCTTCTTTGTCGCATTTTCCTCTTTATGATGCGCCAAATGTTTTCTATGGGTGAAAGATCTGGACTGCAGGCTGGCCATTTCAGTACCCGGATCCTCTACGCAGCCATGATGTTGTAATTGCAGTGTGTGGTCTGGCATTGTCATGTTGGAAAATGCAAGGTCTTCCCTGAAAGAGACAACGTCTGTTGTTCTAGAACTTGGATATACCTTTCAGCATTGATGGTGCCTTTCCAAATGTGTAAGCTGCCCATGCCACACGCACTCATGCAACCCCATACCATCAGAGATGCAGGCTTCTGAACTGAGCGCTGAGAACAACTTGGGTTGTCCTTGTCCTCTTTAGTCCGGATGACATGGCGTCCCAGTTTTCCAAAAAGAACTTCAAATTTTGATTCGTCTGACCTCAGAACAGTTTTCCACTTTGCCACAGTCCATTTTAAATGAGCCTTGGCCCAGAGAAAACGCCTGCGCTTCTGGATCATGTTTAGATATGGCTTCTTTTTTGACCTATAGAGTTTTAGCCAGCAACGCCGAATGGCACGGTGGATTGTGTTCACCGACAATGTTTTCTGGAAGTATACCTGAGCCCATGTTGTGATTTCCATTCCATTAGCATTCCTGTATGTGATGCAGTGCCGTCTAAGGGCTTGAAGATCACGGCCATCCAGTATGGTTTTCTGGCCTTGACCCTTACTAACAGAGATTGTTCCAGATTCTCTGAATCTTTGGATGATATTATGCACTGTAGATGACGATAACTTCAAACTCTTTGCAATGTTTCTCTGAGAAACTCCTTTCTGATATTGCTCCACTATTTTTGGCCGCAGCATTGGGGGAATTGGTGATCCTCTGCCCATCTTGACTTCTGAGAGACACTGCCACTCTGAGAGGCTCTTTTTATACCCAATCATGTTGCCAATTGACCTAATAAGTTGCAAATTGCTCCTCCAGTTGTTCCTTATATGTACATTTAACTTTTCCGGCCTCTTATTGCTACCTGTCCTAACTTTTTTGGAATGTGTAGCTCTCATGAAATCCAAAATGAGCCAATATTTGGCATGACATTTCAAAATGTCTCACTTTCAACATTTGATATGTTATCTATATTCTATTGTGAATAAAACATAAGTTTATGAGATTTGTAAATTTATTACATTCCTTTTTTATTTACAATTTGTACAGTGTCCTAACTTTTTTGGAATCAGTCAATTTATTAGTAATATGCAATACTAAGGACTTTATTTGGACAACTGTAAAGGTGATTCTCAGTATTTAGATTTTTTTTTTTTTTTTTTTTTTTTTTTTTTTTTTTTTTTTTTGCACCTCTCAGATTCCAGATTTTCAAATAGTTGTATCTCAGCCAAATATTGTCCAATCCTAACAAACCATAAATCAATGAAAAAAAAGGCCCTTATGGCCTTTTGTGGTCCGGGGTCACATATAACTATATATTGGTAACTATGGATTGGTTGTGTATTTAAAAACAAGTGAAGATGCATTTTTGTTATACATTGCTTAAAATCTCAGGTGGTACTTCAAATAGGGCCTAAATATTTTCAGTCACAGGGAGCTTACAGGGCTTACAAGAAAAGGTTGAAAACCCCTGGTTTAGTCTGTCAGATTGTTTGGAACCAGCAAGGTAGAGGGCTCAGGGAATGGTTTTGAGTTGGGCCCATCATCTCAGTAACATAATGGCCATCCTTGTGCACATTTCTACCACCCATCCCATCCACATTGTTAATAAGTGTTGTGGGTTTGAATTTGATCATTGAATATTCAGACCCTTTTGTTGCAGTTTACCCTTAACTCTTTCTAATATACTTTAGTCCACTGCCCAATGCCATTGTGTGTGTGGTTTATCCCTATATGGCAGGTTTTGTTCTTTTGTTGCTTTTCAGTACCTGGTTGAAGCAAGCGTGACTTGAGTTTGAATTTGTGGTACTGTGGTGAGAAAATTATTGAGCTATGAGTCACCAAACTCGACAAGAATGTAAACGCAGATAATTCAGTCTGCATTAGCTCAATATGCCAAATGGAGAGTGTGATAACTTGATTAGTCATGCAAAACACCAGAGCCACATTTTCTGGGAATCATTTCACACGCAAATTGAGTTCCCGTTTTGCATCAGTTCTCTCTCTATTTTTGCTCCTATTCTCTCAGTTCCTATGCAGACTTCTAGTTTAGTGTTTTATTTACTATGTGGGATTTTTCCTCTTCTACAATTCCTTGTCACTTACTGCCTGCTGACTTTGACAAACCCAGACATGGATAAAAGAGTTGTGTACAGAGAAATGAAGAAGCATGGGCTCTTCATCTCCACCTTATCCCCTGAATCTGTATTCCTATCAGCATAAACTTGTAAACAAAAAAAATTAATAAAAAAAAAAAAACCATACAAAACTACGGTTTCCTTGTTATCATGATCAAGTCTGCGATTGTAGTTGCTTTTTGAGTTTATCATCTAGTTTTTCATTATTTATTTATTTATTTATTTAAAAAAAGCCCTGTGTTAGGTTCTCCTTTGGATGTTTCTTGCATATGTCTACAAAAATCATGTTCATAGCTTTAAACAGAAATATTCTCCTCTGTCTTTATATTTGCATTTACTGCACAGTTAAAAAAAAATGTAAACCTCTTTTTTTTTTTTTTTCCCTTTTCATGAACCATATCCCAAACAACATAATTTTTGGCTGTATTTTGTTATAGGCATTTTTCTAATTTAGTCTTGAAAATGCAGTCCACTTAGAGGAGGTTAAAAACAGTTCACATGACTCAACAATTACAGAGAGCAGAGCATGTTTTCACTTAAACAGGGGTCCAGAGGAGCTGAAGTGTGAGTGTATAGATGGCAGCCGTCAAGCTTGGGTCAGGAGAAACAGCTTTTAGCAGTCAGAGGAGTGTGGGATACAACTCATAAAAATGATGTGATGTGTAGAGTATTATTGGATTGCTTTAACTTCTTTTTTTAACAGTATTGTAGCTCTCAGCTGATGGAAATCGACCTTTTAACTTGGGTGAATGGGTGGAAAAGAAGAGGTAGACACAAAGAGAGTAACCCTGAAATAAACAGACATCTTTTAAAAGCATTATAGGAGGTTGTCTTTGTGATTTTTAAGTCTCATTTCATTGGTAGTGCACTAACTGCAAAAGGTTTTGGATGAGAGTCTTTTGCCTCCCCCTGCTGAGAGCATTGATCCTGCTGACCTAAACCTAAAGATCCAGTCATCACAAACTAAGCTAGTTTATCAGCGAACCTCTCTCACCCAGCATGTAATGAAACGCTGTGTAGTGTGAAATTAACTGGGTATTAGGATGCCCATATCTAGACATTTATACGATATACAGGGGAGAAACTGCCTTTATGTATCAAAATGCTGATAATGGTTTGAAACAGATCATGAATATACTTGTGCAGAATCCTTAAAGCAGAATCTTTAATTTGGCCTTGATATAATATGAATATAAATATGAAACCACATATAAAAGCTAATTATTTGATTTTTAGCAAACAAGTTTTCTATGTTCACACTTTTTTCCCCTTGTACAGTATAAATGGAAATATAGCATCAAGTAGTAAGAGAAACCCTGAACCCAAGAACTAACCTTTGTTTATAATGTTTTGACTACATCCCCTATTTTGAGATCATTTCAATATGGTTGATTTGTTTAAATATGATGTATGTTCAATATGTTTCAAATATCACGGTTATTGTATTTTTTTTTTTTTTTACAGTGAGCGCAACAATTTTCACATGGTTCTTATTCCAACCACTGAAAGCATCCACTTTGACACACTTTGTTTTTTTTCATTCCAAACACTGTCAAGGTTGCTTTTTAACCACATTCTAATAAGCGCAAACCATACAGTATTGAGATGCTTCAACTGGTTCTGTGGCTTAAGAGTTGTTTTGCTTGGATCAGACTCTTTCGCTTTCACTCACTTCCAGGCCCATGAACTTCCATTTCGGTTTTTTCTTTTTCTTTTGCACAGTAAGTGAATCTTTAACTCATTTTACTCTAAGTAACCAACCCTTTTCTCTTCTTCTGAAGAATCCGAGTTAGGGAGAGACTGGCCCGTGAGGAGCCATTTCACAGGGGTCAAACAACAGAGGTATCTGCGTACAACCAGTTTCCCCAGTCATACCCTCGATATAACCCTCACACTCGGACATTTGCTGACGCTCCAACCAAACAGCGGCTGACCTTCCCTGGGCAAGAGGAACGCCATGACCTGGGGTGCCAGAGCTACTTTACAATGGGTAGCGAAACTGGTTCCAGGCATAAACAAGAGATTCAGGAAGTACTTGAAGAAGTGGAGGGAAAACAGGATGTGAGGACAGAGGGGCTACTCCGGAGCAGAAAGGCAGTTTTACCCTCTGAGATTCGACGGAAAGAACGGAGCACAGAAGACCCTTGCTGTGGAAGTGCTGACAATTGGGAGGTAAACCCAGGCATCAGTGGGCACAGGAGCGAGAGTGTTGCAGATGATCCCAGAGGGCGGCGTGGAGGTCGGTCAAGGCGGGAAGTTTACACAGAGCATGTGTCCCGTCTTCAGGCTGCAGAATCTATGCAAGCAAGAGCTCGAGAGCCCCATAAGAGGGCTGACACTAGCTGCTACACTGCAGTTCAGAGCTCCAGCGGGAGATATATGCCAAATTCATCCAAACCCCTGGATGGTGGAAATGTCCAAAAGACGGTTTTTCAACAGAACCCCATTCAAGACCCAGTCAGAGAGGTTGTGCCCAATGGTGATCACCTATCCCATGATGCCAGGGTTTCAGTAGCCCAACTCCGCCACACCTACCTGGAAAGTGTTGCGAGTCCCCGGAAAGCCGAACTGTAGGTGGTCGTATATTATTATGTATCGACTTACTAACCTGTCTAACATTGACAATTAACTATCAAAATCTCATAATGTTATTGCTCTGAGAAAATACTAAAAATATTACAGAGGAATTGCTCATTCAGAGTTGACCAGCAGATTTGAATGCTCTATTCCTTTAGCTATCATGCTGCTCAGCTTGTCTAGTGCGCACTGCCAATAATAATTAACCATCTCTGCCTGTCTTTTGTCTCACCTTGGCTTGGCATCCTTGTCTTTCTAGAGACAATTTAGGATGTTTATGCTAAATGTGCTGACAGAATAATTATTAGCCACTTTTGATGTTTGTAGGTTTTTTCGTTAGTTATTTTAACCCACTATGAGAATGATCAGATGTATAGGTAATCAAGCTTTAGCGTTTTGCTCTTTATGCCATGCCTGCACCTGCCATTCTTCTGTGCTGCCTCATTCAGTCATACTTTGTGACATAATAGGGCAGAAGAGCTGCCTGTGGTTACAGAGACACCATGGAGAAGTGGGAGGGTCAAAGATCGGTCATCTCGTCGCCCTTTGCGGTATATATGTCCCACTGAGAATAGAAAGACATCTGAGAGGTTTAGAACTCAGCCAATCACATCAACTGAGCGTGAACAGTCGGACCGGTAGGCCTCATGAGTAGATTCATGCACGGATATTGTGGAGTTAGCCTGGAGTGCACATTTAAAATTACACTTAATGTAGTCTAATAAATTGTTTTTGTTTAATCTGGTAATAACACAGAAAACTGGAAATAACCCAGAAAACCTGTGTCAGGACTAGTACTTTTTCTAACTGCACTGTATTTACAAATTCACTGTTTGGAGATAGCTTTTGGCTTACTTTTATATAATGCTATATACTACACATTGTATAATGTTTTTATGTGTAGTGGATTCTAACCCAAATGTTTGGTCAGTGGTTTTTATGAAAGGTTCTTTGTATCCCCCTCTTCTGTTTCTGTGGCATGTGGCGAAATCTATAATTCTGTCTAACGCTGTGGATTAAGCAGTTTTTACTGTTTTCTGCACCTTCCCACTAGCTGCTTTGTGTATTTTCCTGATTCTCCATTTCCTAAATATGCTGTTGCATTTGTCTGCTCATATTGCAGTTTTTTCCAAATCAGCTGGTTGATTATAATCATTTGCCAATCCTAACGATCTGTTTAATTGTAAGACTACGTTTTGTTCTCTTTAGGTCTTGTCTAAGCCCTGAACCCCCGAGCCCTGAGGGTAAGTCTAATATTTATTTTTTTATTTTTTTGCTTGCATACACTACAAAATCTGTTTTTCAGCATGTTTTTCTATTATATCATTTTAAAACGGAAAGTCACTCTAGCAAGCTTTAGATGCTGTTTTAGATTTATTATGTAATGGGGCAGGATGACGCAATATCTGTGCACCGCAGTAGTATAAACAGACATTTTAATGTTACATGCAATAAGTTATTGTTAATTTGAGTCTGAACTGGGAAACATTTTCACTTGGAAAAGCTTATGGAGACATGGCACTGTGACTTTAAAGATAACTCTAAACAGAAGCAGTTGACTGTGCAATTTGGCTGAGTGTCCATGAATACTCCAGAGAGCAACAGACCTACTTTTTGGGGCCTGTGAATCTGTTCAAACTAGTACTGTTTTGCTTTTCTAGCCCTACTGTATGTGTAAGAAATGTCACAATTTGCATTGCAATGTTTTAGTGTTCACTGAAACAAACATATACATAAATACCGTTCAAAGGTTTGGGGTCTGTAATATTCTTTTTTCTGCTTAATGTAATTATCTTATGCTCACCAAGGCTGCATTTATTTGATCAGTAAAAACAGCAATATTGTGAAATATTATTACAATTTAAAATAACTATAATATTTTAAAATATAACTTATTCCTGTAATGGCAAAGCTGAATTTTCGGCAGCCATTAGTCCAGTCTTCAGTGTCACATGATCCTTCAGAAATCATTCTTATATGCCGATTTGGTGCTCAAGAAACATTTCTTATTATTATCAATGTAGAAAATAATTTTTTAGGATTCTTTGAAATTGAAATCTTTTTTTAACGTTATAAATATTTTTACTATCAATCAATGTAATGCCTCCTTGCTGAATAAAATCATACTGACCCCAAGTGTGTTACTCAAGGCACTGCCTCAAGAACAATGTAAAATATATTCGACTTTATATTTTTATATAAACATGGAAGTGTACTATGAACATCGTAACTTAACCGATTCTGTATTGTAAGTGGACCTCTGGCTAAAAGTTAAAGGTGGGGTAAGTGCTTTCTGGTAACCAATGTTGATTTCAAATCATCAAAACAAACACGCCCTTATTTTGATAGCTCCGCCCCACACATACGTAACCCAGGCAATGACTATGGCAGAATCTGCTGTGCCAGAATAAGTGAAAGCAATGTGTGTTACTATGGTAATCCAGGTCAAATGTTCAGTGAAAAAGTCATCCCTTCCATCCCAAAAACACAAACACAGTTCTCATGAACAACTCGATAGCACGAGCACGACAGTCCAACTAACGAACATATTACAATTATGACAAGATTAGAGGCATATCGATCATGAAAAGAGGAAACAAACATATATTAGGAGTATATTATCTTACTTGTCGGACACATTTTGGGAGCTGACGCTTGAAACCAGACAGTGGAGGAGGTTAAGACGCTTCGGCAGTCCACAGTGTGGAAATGAACGAGTCTTTATCATCGCTGAAGTGAATGACGATACAATTGCAAATGGACAAGCAAGCAAACATGGCACATGAGCATATTCAAGCAAAAGCCAGCATATATTAGTTCTGTGAAACATTGATTTTGTTTTGTTACTCGCCTATCGAGAAGCAATAAAGCAACCTCGGCCTTCGCTACTTGAGTTCTCTCCAGCGCTGGAAAGCTGATACTTCTTGCCTGATCGTAAGCCTTCTTTTGTTCCACAGACATCTTCCACATTTGTTTTTTTTTTTATCTGCCATCTCTCTCTTTCTGTCGTCGCTCGGCTAATGTCCGTCCTGTGTGTCGTGTCTTTTGAATAATGACGTGCACCGAGCGCTCTCTTCTCCCCGTCATTAGTGGACATGCACTTTACTGCTGATTGGCTATCAGTTTGTTATGGTACTCGGCCCGAGACACTTTTCTAAAGCTTAAAGTTTTGAAATACCACTTGCCCCACCTTTAAATGATGATTTTATAAGACCCTTTTTGGTTACAGTTCATAGATCATGCTACACTTTGTGAGAACCGATGTCAATGTAATACATTGCATTTGGTAGATGTATGGCATTTAATGAGCACTGTTATGCCTTTTAAGGTTAACCTCTGTGAAATCAGAGTAGAGGAGAAGCAGAAACATGCTTGTGTAATCTTGCTACCATGTGTTTAGCGTTGTGTTGTCCTCTGAAAGTCATGGGGTTTCATGAATTAGTTCTCATGAAAAAGCTTGACTCATCTCTACTTTCTGTTCATAGATCATGCTACGCTTTGTGAGAACCGATGTCAATGTAATACATTGCATTTGGTAGATGTATGGCATTTAATGAGCACTGTTATGCCTTTTAAGGTTAACCTCTGTGAAATCATAGAGGAGAAGCAGAAACATGCTTGTGTAATCTTTCTACCATGTGTTTAGCGTTGTGTTGTCCTCTGAAAGTCATGGGGTTTCATGAATTAGTTCTCATGAAAAATCTTGACTCATCTCTACTTTCTGTTTTTCCAGTGGATGAAGAGAAGCTAGATGAGAGAGCAAAGCTGAGTGTGGCTGCCAAGCGCTCTCTCTTCAGGGTATGTGGTGCTTGTGTGCTTGTACTTCTGTTCCAAACCCTGAATTTTTTTTTTTTTTTTTCAGAACCCTGGTTTGTTTGCTGCTTCTCTTTCTGTTGGTGATTTATTTGAAACACTGTACATTGGTATCTGCGTCACAAATTGTCACTCCTGCATACCACACATATACATGAAGCACACATAAGAATAGCCTTTGGGTTCGGGTTTTTTTTTTTCTTCTCACTAACATATTTAAATAGAATAAAACACCAATAGCTAGTACTCAGTTCGTACTGCCATTTAACAGTTTATTACTTTTGCATTTAAAAGGTTTGTTTAAAGAGGACACACCTCAGTCCATTACCCCACAACTCCCATACACACATGCACATTCCTTTAATATGACATTTGAAACTCCAGATGCTAAGAAAATGTGACCAAAAACACAATTTAAAATGTTCACAAGGAAAAATTTGGATCTAATATCCTGAATAAGCTAGTTAAATTCCTCAGAGTCAAATGCAGTATTTGAATCTGTTATGTTTGTTATTGTGTAAAACTATTTCTTATGAAGTCTTAATATTTCTTAGGAGCTGGAGAAGACTTCAGATGGTTCAGTTCTAAAGGCATGGAGCCGTAATCCTGCTGTTGAACGGAGGTTGAGGAGAGGTCAGGATCGCTCCCGCACTCAGCCGGTCACCACAGAGGAAGTGGTCATTGCTGCTACGTAAGTTCATACTGTATGTGACCTGTTAGATATTTCAAGTGAGGTCGCTTTTAAGTTAGAGGGGAAAATCCAAACGTCCACATTTGTTAGGGTCAACATTTACAGTCAACATGAAAATCTGGCAAGATATAATCTACCATTCAAAAGTTTGGGGTGTGTATGATTTTTAATGTTTTGAGTCTCTTATGTTCACCCAGGCTGCATTTATTTAATCAAAAATACAGTAAAATCACCAATATTGTGAAATACTATTACAATTTAAAATGGCTGTTTCTATTTTAATACATTTCAAACGTCAGTGTCACATGGTCCTTTAGAAATCATTAATTTAGTGCACAAGGAACATTTCTTATTGTTATCAATGTTGAAACAGTTGTGCTGCTTAATATTTTTGTTGAAACCATGATGAACCACTTTTTTAAAGGGATTCATCAATGAATATGTTCAAAAGAACAGCATTTATATAAAATAGAATGTTTTATAACAGTGTAAGTTTTAACTGACACTTTTGATCAATTGAATGTGTTCTCTCTGATTAAAAGTATTAATTTCTTTCAAAAGTTAAAGAAAATCTTACTGACCCCAAAATGTTGAACAGTAGTAAGCATCATACAACAATGTATTTGTCACCAAATGAATATGGCTTCAGAACAAGCTGTTATATGTACATTCTTCTCAATGCTATTTTTTTCCTTCATATGTCTATCCCTTCCTTTTACTTCATGTGGTGTATGTAGTTATGATCTGTTTTCTTTGTTTTTTTTTTTTTTTTTTTTTTTTGTCCCTTCTGTTTCTTTCCCTCTTTCTCTGTGTGGTTTAAAGTGTCCCTGGCCACTTGTCACAGTCCACGACTGTACAAACTTCTGTAGCTCGTGTTCCTTGTCATACTGTAGTCAACAGCTCTCTGACCAAATTCAGGTACTCAGATTACGCATATAAAAACTCACATGAGCGTGTGTGTGATACAGGCATAGTCACACTTATCAGTACTAATGATCATCACTGAGCGCATGCTGAGAATCTCACCTGCGTAATCGTGTGTGTGTGTGTGTGTGTGTGTGTGTGTGTGTGTGTATATTATACATATTATACATATTATACATATTATACATATATATACATATATATATATATATATATATATATATATATATATATATATATATATATATATATATATATATATATATATATATATATATATATATATATATATATATATATATATATATATATATATATATATATATATATATATATATATATATATATATATATATATATATATATATATATATATATATATATATATATATATATATATATATATATATATATATATATATATACATATATATATATATATATATATATATATATATATATATATATATATATATATATATATATATATATATATATATATATATATATATATATATATATATATATATATATATATATATATATATATATATATATATATATATATATATATATATATATATATATATATATATATATATATATATATATATATATATATATATATATATATATATATATATATATATATATATATATATATATATATATATATATATATATATATATATATATATATATATATATATATATATATATATATATATATATATATATATATATATATATATATATATATATATATATATATATATATATATATATATATATATATATATATATATATATATATATATATATATATATATATATATATATATATATATATATATATATATATATATATATATATATATATATATATATATATATATATATATATATATATATATATATATATATATATATATATATATATATATATATATATATATATATATATATATATATATATATATATATATATATATATATATATATATATATATATATATATATATATATATATACACATATACATATATATATATATATATATATACATATATATATATATATATATATACATATTATATATATATTTATATATTAGTCTTTACTGAATAAAAGTATTAATTTCTATAAAAATTGTCCCCAAATTTTGAAGGCTGTGTGTATGTATAAGTTTGCTTGTCAAGGGATTGAAGTTAATGTAAGGAAGATGTACATTATTGATGAAGATGAAATTAAGAAGCAGCACCCTCTTGTGGTATTGTCAGGCCAACACAGAACATTTATCTAAATCTGACTTAAATTTACCTTTAGAATTAAGAGTGAGAATTAGCACATCCATTATTTCATGACTACAAATAAACTGATCCTGATCTTCACTGAATGTTAAGCATCTAGATAGTACTTTATATTATATTAGCCACTGATTTATACATAAGGGAGTTGTTAATAATGCTTTGTAAGGTCATGAAACGGTAATAATCCATCAAAACTAGGTCTGAATGGCTTGTGAATGTATGACACATTGCTGGGAGGGATTTGAGTCATGTCACGTTTTGTGTTTTTCACATGTTGAGCATATAAACTGCATGACTTAGTCTGCACATTCTACTATAACCTTAATATGAAGATAATTAATTATGCTTGAAAATGTTTAGACATTTATTCATTTGTGTGGATAAATGGACTCTGGAATGAACAATACATCCAAAGTATTGCCATTTGTTTCTTTACGTGGTTACATTTACACATCTTTATTCATATTAACATGAATCCCGGTTGCTTGTATAGGCTATACACGCATGTGTGTTTAATCTTAATGTATGTAAATGATGCCGTTTCTTTATTATTAACTTTATTGCACATGGTACATACAGCCATGCTGCCCAGCCCTACTGGTGATATAATGAATTTCATATGAAACACATTGAGTGTTTCTGAGCAGTTTGGTGTGGATGTGTGTGTCATACAGCTTGCAGGCATCATCTCAGCAAAACTTTATGGTGAGGGAACAAGCCAGGGAGGTTCGGCTGGCTGAAGAGGCGGTAGAGAAGGATCAAGCTCACCATGCATCTCCAGGGGAGGATGGCCAAGAGGAACCAGACCTTTCCATGCTCACTCTGGCAGAGAAGATGGCACTCTTCAATCGCCTAGCACAGCCATCCAACCATGGCCCTCGGGCCAGAGGAGACACTCGCGCGCGCAGAAGTAACACCCGGTACCAGACTCAGCCAATCACACTTGGAGAGGTTGAACAGGTATGTATCATGTCTTTCCCTTCAGTGAACAATACAACTTTGAATTGATCAATTCGTATCTCAAATGAGAATTGTATCAGTTCAGTACTTTACTCCTCACATCATTATGACTCATGACTGGTCATGAAATTAAGCCATAGGTGTAGTATTTGGGTGTGCAAATACTTTTTGCCATATCTATTAAATACTGGAGGTGAAGAGAAACGACAAACAAAACAACGACGCTACAAAGTCCAAAATGACGCTACAAAGACAGAAAATGACAGCCTAACAAAGACTGCATTGAAAAACTCTCGGAGTACTATAGTTTTTTTTTTTGCGGAGTGTCTATTACACTAAGTGCAAATAGCACGCCTTGTTCGCAGAGGCTATTTACACTAACTCCATCCATTAACATCTGGTTGGGCCAGATAAAATTACGGAAGACGTTGGATCGCCAACAATAGCAATAGTGTAGGGGTAAGGCACATGACCGAAAGTTTTGATACAAATCGAGTGGAGTTCATATCCGAGCTCGCTCTACTCCCTTTTCTCATTACGCAGACATTTATTTTCAGTATAAATTAAGAAAATATTTGAAAAGTGGAAATAAAGTATCTAATGTGTATTTAATAAAGTGTTTATTGGTTAGGGTTAGGGTAAGTGTAGAGAGGGCTTTATTGTCCTTTAGGCGGCATCCATTTAATATTTTTATACACTCACCTAAAGGATTATTAGCAACACCTGTTAAATTTCTCATTAATGCAATTATCTAATCAACCAATCACATGGCAGTTGCTTCAATGCATTTAGGGGTGTGGTCCTGGTCAAGACAATCTCCTGAACTCCAAACTGAATGTCAGAATGGGAAAGAAAGGTGATTTAAGCAATTTTGAGCATGGCATTGTTGTTGATGCCAGACGGGCCGGTCTAAGTTTTTCACAATCTGCTCAGTTACTGGGATTTTCACGCACAACCATTTCTAGGGTTTACAAAGAATGGTGTGAAAAGGGAAAAACATCCAGTATGCGGCAGTCCTGTGGGCGAAAATGCCTTGTTGATGCTAGAGGTCAGAGGAGAATGGGCCGACTGATTCAAGCTGATAGAAGAGCAACTTTGACTGAAATAACCACTCGTTACAACCGAGGTATGCAGCAAAGCATTTGTGAAGCCACAACACGCACAACCTTGAGGCGGATGGGCTACAACAGCAGAAGACCCCACCGGGTACCACTCATCTCCACTACAAATAGGAAAAAGAGGCTACAATTTGCACAAGCTCACCAAAATTGGACAGTTGAAGACTAGAAAAATGTCTCGATTTCTGTTGAGATATTCAGATGGTAGAGTCAGAATTTGGTGTAAACAGAATAAGAACATGGATCCATCATGCCTTGTTACCACTGTGCAGGCTGGTGGTGGTGGTGTAATGGTGTGGGGGATGTTTTCTTAGCACACTTTAGGCCCCTTAGTGCCAATTGGGCATCGTTTAAATGCCACGGCCTACCTGAGCATTGTTTCTGACCATGTCCATCCCTTTATGATCACCATGTACCCATTCTCTGATGGCTACTTCCAGCAGGATAATGCACCATGTCACAAAGCTCGAATAATTTCAAATTGGTTTCTTGAACATGACAATGAGTTCACTGTACTAAAAGATCTCAGTCACCAGATCTCAACCCAATAGAGCATCTTTGGGATGTGGTGGAACGGGAGCTTCGTGCCCTGGATGTGCATCCCACAAATCTCCATCAACTGCAAGATGCTATCCTATCAACATGGGCCAACATTTCTAAAGAATACTTTCAGCGCCTTGTTGAATCAATGCCATGTAGAATTAAGGCAGTTCTGAAGGCGAAAGGGGGTCAAACATAGTATTAGTATGGTGTTCCTAATAATCCTTTAGGTGAGTGTAAATATAATTTACACTCTGTTATTATTGCATACCATTTATTGGACCACAACACTGAGGTGCAAATAGTAACTGCCACTATTTATAAGTATGTCATCTAACTACTATTTGCACTTATTGAAAAGAAAATACTGTTATTTTTACATAGTGTAAATAGCAGCTATCGCTGTTTTCACTTAATGTAAAAAAAATACTTCATGACCATTATATTCTATATAGTATGAATGTAATCCAGACGTACTCACGTGCATCCACTTTCACTGGCATTGTCCACTTAAACTGGATGCGCACTTCAGAATATCTTCCAAAGTAATAGCTCCTCCGGATAATTTTCACCTACTGTTTTATGAATTTGGACATACTACTCTTTTCACATACTGTTTTTCACCTACTATATTGCAGGGAAGTGTGCATATTTGGATGCAGCTATTGTCTAAATTGCTCTTATTAAATGAGTCCACATTCAGTATCTTGTTCTGAAGTCTGAATTATTGTGAAGATCCAGCTTGAGATGACTCTCAAGCAGGAATAATAATAATAATAATAATAATAATAAAGTCCAATCTTATTACAGACACACAATAGAAATCTGTTAGGTATAAAAGTACAGCCTAACCCTATTTCTTAAACATTGAAAATGTCTTTCCATGAACTTTTAATACCCGATGTAAGGTTTTTTTTTTTTTTTTTTTTTAATGAAAGAAAAAATTGTACGATTTAAACAATCAGCATCCAGGTACACAACAACGAACATGGTTCTCACTCTCTTACACACACGGACACACACATATTGAGCATTTAAAGGGGTTTATCTTTGATGCAGGATGGTTCTGGTTCTGGTTCTGAGAGGTTTGACGAGGAATCGGAGTTCTCAGAGGGTCTGAGTGATCTGGAACATGTGAGGATGCCTAAGTCCTCTAGAATTGTATGATGTTTCATAGAACCCAAGGTTTTACACTGCCTGCAGTAAAACCATTGTCCTGTGTTTTAGAAGCAGTTGTTCTAATGCTTCAGCATATGTTCCTATGTGCCAGTAGGCTGAATTTAGGCATTTCTTATAAGCATCTTGCTTAAATGTAAATCGTACAACCTCAAAGAAGTCTTTAAAGGCCTGTTCACACCAAGAAAGATAACTATAAAGATAACAATAACTACACCAGCACACGATGATATTCTGTGCTGCTGTTGCGGAATGGATTCTGATTGGCTGTCATTAATTGTATCATTCATTCGCTGGAAAAAATTACAATGATATAATTTCTCTGTGCTGTTATTGTTGTAGTTGTGCTGTGGACTTTTCTTTTCAAATTTAGAATGGGTTTATATTTGACTATATCTTTATCGTTATTGTTTCATCCTTGGTGTGCTGCTATATGAATGTAGTTCCAGATTGCTGGTAGCTCGAGTACAGGCTTTGCTGTCTTTATGTGCTTTTGAAATATAATCGAGAAACGTTAACAGATATAATGTTTTGTCTTTAATCCCATATTGATTATCAGGAAAAAAAAAAAAACGTACACAAGTTGTCACGGGTGGTACCCTTTCAAAAGGTACTAATATGTACCATTTAGGGGTAAATGATGTACAAAGGCACTGCCCAAGTGACAGTGTATGTATGAATGTGTGTGTGTGTATATATACAGTGGGGAAAATAATTATTTGATCCCCTTCTGATTTTGTAAGTTTGCCCACTTACAAAGAAATGACGGGTCTATAATTTTTATGGTAGGTTTATTTTAATGGATAGAACACATTATATAAAGGGCATAAATTGATTTGCATTTCAGTAAAATAAGTATTTGATCCCCAAACAATACATTACTTAGTACTAGAGAGACCCTTGTTTCCAAGCACAGAGGTAAGATGTTTCTTGTAGTTGGTCACCAGGTTTGCACACATCTCAGGAGGGATTTTGGTCCACTACATTTTACAGATCCTCTCTAAATCATTAAGGTTTCTTGGCTGTTGCTTGTCAACTCAAAGTTTCAGTTCCCTCCACAGATTTTCTGTAGGGTTTAGGTCTGGAGACCAGCTAGGCCACTCCATGACCTTAATGTGTTCTTCTTGAAGCCACTCCTTTGTTTCCCTGGTGGTCATTGTAATGCTGGAACACTCATCCATGACCCATCTTCAGTGTTCTGGCTGAGGGAAGGAGGTTCTCGTCAAAGATTTTACGGTACATGGCCCGTCCATTGCCCCATCCATCAGCCCCTCAATGCGGTGAAGTCATCCTGTACCCTTAGCAGAGAAACAGCCCCAAAACATAATGTTTCCACCTCCATGCGTGACAGTTCTTCTGCTCATAGTCAGCATTTCTCTCCCTCCAAACATGGTGAGTTGATGTCAGAGAGCTCAATTTTGGTCTCATCTCGCCACAGCACTTTTTCCCAAGCCTTCTCTGAATCATTTAGATATTCATTGGCAAACTTCAGATGGGCCTGTACATGTGCCTTCTTGAGCTTAGGGAACTTGCGGGCACTATAGGATTTCAATCCATTGCGGCGTAGTGTGTTACCAATGGTTTGCTTGGTGACTGTGGTCCTAGCTGCCTTGAGATCATTAACAAGCTCCTCCCTTGTAGTTCTGGGAAGATCCCTCACCTTTTCCATGATCTTCCTTACCCCATGAGGCGAGATCTTGCATGGAGCTCCAGACCGAGGGCGATTGATGGTTATTTTGTATTTCTTCCATTTATGAATAATCGCACCAACAGTTGTCTCCTTCTCACCAAGCTTTTTGCTGATGGTCTTGTAGCCCATTCCAGCCTTGTGCAGGTCTACAGTCTTGTCCCCAACGTCCTTTGACGGCCTTGCCCATGGTGGGGAAGAGGTTGGAATGGAAGATACAGATTTTGTGGACAGTTATCTTTTATACACATGAGCTGACATTAGGAGTACTTCCTTAAAGTGACAGGACTAATCTGGGTTACACATGGGCACATTAACCAATCTGTGGGAGGCAGAATTCTTGCTGGTAGGTAGGGGATCAAATACTTATTTCAATCAAATGCTAATCAATTTATAACCTTTTATATAATGTGTATTTTCTGGTTGATATTCTGTCTCTATCCATTTAAAATTAACCTACCATAAAATATAGACCCTTCATTTCTTTGTAAGTGAGCAAACTTACAAAATCAGCAGGGATCAAATAATTATTTTCCCACTGTATATACTGTATATGTACTGTGTAACTTTATTAATTGGAGCAGAAATCAAGGATTATATCTTGTAACATAAACAGGTGTCCTCTCAGGACCAATGAGAGGACAATTTTACATACTATGTGATTTGAATACACATTTTGCCTTGACGTAAATTGTTAAATGTAGCTTATTAGTCCAGTTTCAGAACAAAGAAAACAATCTGCAAGTCTAACAATGCCCTAAATGAAAGAACTTAAGAGTTTTCTTATGTACAATCATATTTTTTGGTTTGCGTCAATCAAGTAAACAATTGAATAAAAACGTAAAGTAAAAAGAGAAAATCGGTCAAAACAAGTACCTTTAATTTTCTGCTTCATTAAATAAAAATAGGCATTACCACATAGATAAAAATATACACAGACAAAAAGCTCAAATAACTATTACTGTATATATAGAGTGTTTTTGATCATACTGCCCAACCCCTATGCATTAGTGTTTCTTGCTAGGACTTGTCATAGAACTGAACGGAGAGAAGTAGCTCTGGCTACAGTGTTCTTCCACAAGATGCATACAGCTTTGTTTATTAACCACTAGAGCGACTAGTGTACCTTTTAAGAGAACAGGACAAATGAGCCAGTGTAATTTGCTAAATGATTACTTCATTTGGAAGTCGGTGATCTTGTTCTGAATGTACACTGTAGCTCTGCCTAAAGCCCTGCTGAGTCTGACACAGTAGAGTTGACATGTTATCGATTGTGTCTGTGACTCAATGTGTCTGAGGGCATGATGGGGACAGTTTGGTTCAGTGTATAAAAGGCATGGCTTTGTGAATGGTTTTGTTAGTGGATGATTTGATGCCTTTCAGCTGCAGGAAATGCACTAAGTCAGCCTCTGATTAGTCAGCATGGTCGACACGTGTGCTGATGAACTCTTGATGAATGTCCTGCTTCCTGCCCCATGCTGACTCAATTTTTGTTCTCATCCCACCCCTCTCACTTTCCCCTCAATCTACCATCTTGCTCTTATCTTTCTCTCTCTTTCTCACACTGCTCACTCTCAAATACTTCCATCTTTCGCTTCTCCTCTGTTTCCTATAATACCATCTGCTCCTGTCCTCCATCCCTCTCTTTTGTTGTCCTATAGCTGCAGCCTGTGAGTGGAGCTCGTTTTGTGTCCACCTCTACCTCGGCCCTTAGATCCTCCACTGTTTCCACTGAACATGCCGGAGACATCCACTTGACCATGTCCAATGTATCTGGACCGGCCTACTATGAGCAGACCCTCTCCCCACCTCACCACCCTCAACCTGCCCAAGAGATCCAGACACACCATAGTCCAGATGTGTCCCTGCCGACCCAAGGTGAAAGACTGGTATTGAGCATGGGGAAAAGGAAGCACCCCTCTCCAGAGAGCATAAAACAGACACCACACGCTCAGCCGACCAGAGAATGGGAGGAGATTAAAGGGCACAATAAGGCTCTGGTGACCTCTCAAGACCTTTCAGAAGCAGATGGAGAGCACAAGTCAAAGGCAGCCATTTCAGGTAGAGGACTATTGGTGGTGTATTTGATTTGTGTTTTAAGTGCCGTTTCTGTGTGTCTGTACTTTTGTCTTGTTCACTTTTTAATAAGACAAGATTCTCTCCGTAAGAGCATCATCCAGTATATTATATTTTTAGGGAAAATGGGTGGAAACATTTGCTTAATTTAACCTTGCCTCACTAATAAGATGAGCCCCTAAATAGAGCAGAAAGCCCCATGGGATAAGGGTCCCAGCTATCATTAGATATTTGCTTAATATGTTAAATATATCTGATATCATTATTAATAATTTACTCTACCAAGCAAAACTTTGTGATCCGTAAGATATGTTATTTAAATAAATTAATACTTTTATTATTTATATATGCATTCAATTTATATGCAATTGTTTAAACGTGACAGTAAAGACTTATAATGCCACAAGAATGTTCTATTTCAAATAAGGGCTGTTCTTTTGAACTTTCTATTAATAATAATAATAAATAATAATAATAATAATAATATAAATATATATTATCTTATACTGTATATTATATTAAACAATAAATTATTTTAAATTGTAATATTTCCCAATATTATTTCCCTTCTTTGTTTTCCCTTCTTTGTTTTACATCAAATAAATGCAGTCTTAGTGAATATAAGACACTTTTCAAAAACATGTATTTTTTTTTTAAAAAGTGTCATTTATTTAAAAAGAATAAATCAAATGTTCAAATTAAAATGGTCTCAAAATCTGAATTTTGCTAATTCCAGTTAATTATTTAAAATTATACCATGCCATGTGGAGCCTTTTTCTTCATCTTACCCCAAGTTTCTAACTCTATATTTTATAATAGAAAAAATGCATATTTTTTTTCTCCGACCTAAATTAAGTACTGTGCCTGCAAATCCACATCAACAAAAATACAAAATGAAAATTACTGTGGTGGGGGGAATCTAGTTTACAGAGTTTTAGTGTCAATACTACATTAAACCTATATAATGTTGAATATAATGCATAATAATGCAGTGGTGGACTATTTGTGGGTACTGAGAATACCAAATTTCTTATGTTACCAGTAAAAGGTGGCCTATATTATTTTAAACATATTTAGTCAGTGACAGAGTGCAAGCACATTCATCTAAAATAATTCTGTATTTTCAGCTTCAGAATCATGAATATTTTTATTCTGGTGTCACCATTGTCCTGTGCATTGGGTTACCAGCACCACGTCCAAGCCTATTAATTTTTACTCCCAATATAATGCCAAATGTAGCATTTTAATCATGATTTTTTTTTTAACCTTTTACCATGTCTTGGCATATCACAATAATAACATATTGGGAGTTCAGTATCGTGATATGTATCGAATCATGACATGAGGGTATCGTTACACCCATAATTTATATAGTCATGTACTTTGTTTTTATCAGGGATGGCTTGTTATGATGGTTTCCTGTGGAATCATCTGTACATGTGCTCTGTGCTGATATCAGTGTGACTATACAAAAAGATAGATGGGGATAGGATGTGATGTGTGTGTGTGTGTGTGTCTCTTCTGTGCTGTCTTCCTGTTTTGTGTCTGTCATGCTGGTGGTTTTAAAGTTTTCCCCCTCTAAAAAGACAGAAAGATGTCTGTGTAAGCCACATGTTGCGCAGCATTAGCAACAAAGCTTCCCTTTATGCTTAGAAACTGACACACACTTCCTGTGGTGCAGTTCTTACATATTCATCACAGTGTTCATTACTGTGTGTATTCATGTGCTTGCGCCAGCATCATCTCTTGACAGGACTGAATGTGTGTGAGAGAGTTTGGCTGTGTGTCTGTGGT
>CM031954.1:1073464-1203464 GCA_018749465.1 Paracanthobrama guichenoti
AAGAAGAGTGGAGAAGAAGACTGGAGGAACAGGATAAATAAAAAACAGGATGTGGTGCAGGTTGCTGTGTCTGAAAGACATGTGCAGCTATGGGAAGTGGAGCAGAGCTTCAAGAAGAAGGTAACCTCTGAACCTTGAACTGTCTCACCTGATCGTACAGGTCATAGGTCACGGTTCATTGTCTACTTTCGTATACCATATGTATTCCACAGCTGTTTTGTTAGGTTGATAAATAGTATCTTGTATTGTCAGCTCTAGGCGATGCAGAGCAAATATCATGCAACTGGTTAATTGTATGATTTTAGTCATTTTGTTTGCATTTGTTGCATAGTTCAGCATTTCAGAAGAGTTCATCCTTTAGCATAGAACTGGCCTTTGTGCAGTTGAGTAACTAAACAGAGAAGGGTGTGTTCTATCCATTATTTTGTCGTCTTGTATAATTTCTCTATGTTCTGTCCTTTCTGCATGTTCTTGTGGTGTGCATTGGTCAAATTCACAATGTTATTTATTTCTCAAAAATACCAATTTGCAATCATTCTGTTTGCTCAGTGCAAGCTGTCCTATTTACATTTTAATTTAAATAGTTAGGACTTTGTGACAGTTTCACTCTTAATCATGTTTGGAAATTATCAAATTAGGCTATAATGTATGCACCCTTAATTTATAGTGACTGATATCAGAAAATAAATTTAAAAGTCACGGCACGAATGTTAGTTCCATAGCATTAACGGGTGATCCTTTTTGCTTTTTTTGTTTTGCTTTTTTGTTTTGCTTTTTGTTTTTAGTAGGGCTAGTAGAGGGAAGTTGGTCATCATTGCAATCATCTTTGTAGCAATAGATTATTAGTATGTTTGATACATTATGTGTTCTTAATTTGCATGAATCTCTGTCTTTCTGCCAGTCCACTGCTTTACTGCATGTTTTTGTGTTATTGTTATAATATAATTTATTGTAATAAAAATTTTTTAAATCTTTGCATGCTTGATAGTAATTCTCTAGTGCATGGGGTGAGGTTTCACGTGCCTTTCTCTGTTTGAATTTATTCTGAATGTCAGTTTATTCCAGGTTTTGTAATGTGCTAACATCACTTATCATATGCTACTTCAGAGAAGGGAATTAGCTATCGTTATATCCATCTGATGATCTGGCAGATCAGATTTTGAATCAATAATGAATCACAATTTCTTAAGTAATCAGGGACAGAACAGAAAGAGAGGGGTTTATTTTCTAAATGTTATCTTATTGTAAATGATTTATCCATAAATGTTTCTTTTTTTTTACCTTTTAATTGTGAAATTAAAATATAATTCGATCTTCTGGTGACGCGACAGACTTCTCTTTGGTGACGTATGTCGGTCTTCTCCAGTCATTTAGTCTGCTTAAACCCTGCCCCTTTCCTACAGTCGACTGCAAGTGTAACAGATGCCAGCTGGTAAAGAGCTGTGCGTGTAAACCTCACTCCCCTGGCCTCAAGAGGTGCACTAGCGACTGACGGTAGAGGCTGCGTTCTTTAGTGTCCTTATTAGCATGGCCGCCTTCCATGTCAGTGACATTGGTTTGAATCAGTGCGAGTAGGACCGGTTAAATTGGTGCCATGACCCGGATGGGAGTGAGGTTTAGGGGGGTGACTGTAATGGAGGCCAGCTAGTAAAGAGCTGTGCATGTAAACCTCACCTCCCTGGCCTCAAGAGTCGCATTAGCGACTGACATTAGAAGCTGCGGTCTTTGGCGTCCTTGTTAGCATGGCCGCCTCCCATGACGGTGACATTGGTTTGAATCCCGCTCAAAGCGGTGCGAGTAGGACTGGTTACACATTACACAAGCTTGCATTCAGATCTGATTCAGATTTTTCTGCTAATGTTTCACTCTGATATACGTCACATTACATAAAAAAAAAAAATCTGTCGCTTGCTACTTCTGTTTCATTGACATTTTTACATTTGAAATACTTTATACAGTTTTTCATACTGAGTTAACAAATGAGATTGCAATAATATCAAGAATTACATTGCTTTATTTTTTATAATTAATGCAGTTAGCATCTTATTTATTCCTCAAAGTAATCAGATTCAATGTTAAGTTTAATATCCAAGCTTTAAGTTGGGGGTCATTTCTCCCGTTCATTTTACCCCTTTTTCTAGGATGATGGAATGATGATAGATGACTTTGCGGTGTCTGATCAACTCTGGGTAAGGCTGTTCGCCGTTAGCAACCATGCTAACCATGTGTAGCACGGGTTTTGCCAGTGTATGAGGGTTATGCTTTTGTGTTTTGTATAATTAATACTTGCCCTTGTAATCTTGGTGATGTCTGTGTACTGTCCTGGTTTTCGGACCTTGTCATCAAATCAGGATAAGCCAGTTGTTTGTGGTGGTGATTTAATAATGTGGTGATGGTATGAATTTTGCAATGCCGAAAAGATTTTCTGTGTTATTTTAACAGCCATTTTGGTGGCTTTGTCATTTTACACTGGTGACTTCACAGTTATGGTGTGGTTAATTAATTCCCTTGTTCAACCACTCTTATAGATACAGCCTTTTATTTAGCTTTAGTCTGTTTTTACTCCCAATTTTAGTTTCTATTGGGACCAAACAGTTCAAATTTAAACGATGAGCCTGTGAATTTGTAATCCTATTTCTTTATAGTATTGTATCTGCCCACCAATTTCTCTTGCACTTTTCATTGTGGTTTCTTTTGAAGCTGCTTGATTGACGGCAGATAGTTTGGAGAAAGAGTTGGTTGTACGAGGGTGGTTGTACGAGGCTGGTGGTTGTTGTATTTTGACCATAGCATTCTAGCAAATTACTTAGACACAATGCCACATCCAAATAACCACATGACGTCAAAGAACCAATATCACCTGCCTGATGTCTGTCCCTAGACTTCCTCTTCATTCCCTCCTGCTTTGTCATATGTCTCTCTGTCTTTTGTCTTAATTCCCCACTCTGTCCTGTAGGATCCTGTCTTTTCCTCCTCCTTTTCATGTGCATCTGAACCACTGGATCAAATAGCAATCCTCTCCAAGGTGAGCAAAAACACCCACCCGCTGTAAGCTCTCCTCAACATTCCACCCTCTGATACTGACAATCTGCCTCTCTTTTTTCCTCATTTGCAATTTCTACACTGTACAAAATCCTATTCAATTTATTGTAGAAACTATACAAAATACAGGATAGTGTTTTTAAGTATTACTGGATGGCATTTTAAAACCTGTATATTATACTTGCATATAACAAAATAATTTACATAAATTGTAACAAAAATAGCTGTGTGTGTGTGTATATATATATGTATATGTATATATATATATATATATATATATATATATATATATATATATATATATATATATATATATATATATATATATATATATATATATATATATATATATATATATATATATATATATATATATATATATATATATATATATATATATATATATATATATATATATATATATATATATATATATATATTTCAACCCAACACTGGAGTTAAAACAGCCCATTCGATAGGTTTGTCCAGCATTTTTAGAGTGTGTGTGTATATATATCACATAAATCATTATGCACAAAATTACAGTTAAGTTGTATTTATATCTTTCATTAGTCTGTAGGCCTGTAGTCTGCACTTTTCTTACAGTCTTATAATCTAAGAAATTACATTCTTCTATTTCTTTGATATCATTTGATAAGCTCTTGAATGCTTTGTTCTTGTCTTGAAGCTCTCTGAAGAATGTCTGTTTTCTTTATTTTAATGCCTTTTAAACCTTATTTTATGGAAACTCTTGATCTTTAAATGGCTTTGTATGTAACTTTTAATATGTTTTAAACCTTGAAACCTGTATATTATAAAAAAATCTTTCCATCTATCTTCATTATCATGACCAATTGATAGGATGTGCATGAGCCTATATAGTTAAAGACAACAATGATTGAATTGTGTAAATCTAAATGAGGAGTCTTTAACAGGTCACCCGTGAGGTCTCAATTGAAGTATCACCTTCCTCTGTCTATTAATAAGAGCCTCTCTAGTCTAGGATGCATCCTCTCACCTTTCATCCTTTCTTTCCATTCTTTTCTCATCCCTCTCTCTTCCCGTCTGTCTTCCTGCTCTTCCCTCCGTGTGAAGGCTACCCCCCTGCCCGTGCAGGTGGATGAGCGTCACCCCTGGAGACGGAAGGTGCCTCTCACCCCAAAACACACATCCACTTTTCTTCCATAACACAACACTGAGACTGTTGTCGTAATGTATGTAAATGTATGTTCAGTGTTTTTTGTTTGTTTTTTGGTGTCTTTTTTGGAGTCAGTTACTAGCTATTTTTGGCTTTTGTATTAGGTTTGTTTGCAGGTTAATGTTAGGAAAACAGCTCAGTGTGTAAACTAAGAGTTAATTTACACTTCCCGGGCCTCATTCATTAAACTTTTGTAAATATGAGTACATTCTGAGTAATTTTCACGTAAAACGAACCTTCACAAATGCTTCGTAAACATCCGATTTGATAGTTAAACGTGTATGTTGGTGAATTCCAATAATTTGTAAATAGGATGCGTGTACATGCTCATCCACAATTAGCATAATAAACGCCCATGAGGAGCGCTGTGGAATCTCAGCCATATGCCTAACAATTGAATATTCAATTAATGTGTGTCCACCAAAACATTTTTAGCCAGCTAAAAAATGGCAGGCGCTCTTCTGAAAACGGACACCTGGTGGCGCAGCATTTGTGGCGCTTGCTATGATGATATGGAACATGCCAGACAGTAATGTGCCATCTCATTTTGAAGAATATTAGTGAATATAAAAATGCAGTAACCAGCAATATTAACTTCTCCATTGTTGTACAAGTAGGATGGTTGGTCGTTGTAATATTTATCCCGCCCCTCCTCCACTGTGATTTAGATAACAAAGTTGAGCGGTTTTCAACTCTCAGTACAGAATAAATAAGTAATAATAAAAAAGTGAACTCATGAAATATTATCAAAATGCAGTGTCATCAGTTTGCATAAAAGAACACAGAACAATCTAATGTTTTACGCACCATTTACACATGGTAAGGAGCAGGTGTACATTTCTTTCGTACCAACTAACATTTTGAAAATACGAAAAGTTTCATGAATCTGAAAATTTACAAACAAAAACTCAAATTTGTTCTGCTCGTGTTTCATGAACGAGGCCCCACAATTGTATTTGATTACTGTTTTGACTAAATCTGTTATCAGATGTTGTTTCTCTCACTACCTTTACAATTGTAATATTTATTATTAGTGTAATTATACATTTTAGTACTGAGTAATAATTAACTACATGCACTTACTATAAGGTTAGGATTAGTTGTATTTAATTATGCACAATTTATAGTAATTTCTATAGTAACTAGATGTAACATAAGGACACTGTCAAATAAAATGTTACCATTTTAAATTTTACTCTCAGAAGTGTGAAAAACTTTTATGCTTTTAGATACTTTTCTCAGATGCTTAATTTAGTTTCTCCTTTGGCATCTCAGAGGATGGGAAATGAGGTGTTGGAGAGCCAGCAGACTGATCGAGTAGAGATGTCTATTCAGGAACGCAAGCAGCTCATCACCGCACAAGAGGATGCATGGAAGGTCAAAGGTTACAGAGCAGCCAATGACTCCACTCAGTTTACAGTGGCTGGCCGTATGGTTAAAAAAGGTCAGTGAAAAATGCGCACATTCGTATTTTATTGTTACAGTGACAGATTAAGCTTTTTTGATGTGTTTTTTTTTTCTACTGTGTGGACAACTTGAAAATGGTTTTACTTTGTAACAGTGTGCAGTTAAGAACAATTTCCTCTTGGTTTTCTCTTTCCTAGGCCTGGCAGCCCCTTCTGTTCTCACAAATCCAGTCCTGTCCTCTCTGTCCTCTAAAAACAAGAATGCCTCCCATACAATCTCAAAACCACACGAAGGTGAGAAGCCATACTCGTACACAGCTTGTCATTTTCCTGGTCCCACTCCCCATTTTTCCAATCAGATTGCCTTTTTCCAATCAGATTGCCTGTCTTCTTTCTATATATATATATATATATATATATATATATATATATATATATATATATATATATATATATATATATATATATATATATATATATATATATATATATATATATATATATATATATATATATATATATATATATATATATTATATATATATTATATATATATTATATATATATATATATATATATATATATATATATATATATATATATATATATATATATATATATATATATATATATATATATATATATATATATATATATATATATATATATATATATATTATATTATATATATATATTATATATATTATATATATATATATATATATATATATATTATATATATATATATATATATATATATATATATATATATATATATATATATATATATATATTATATATAATAAATATAATAAATAAATAAATAAATAAATTATTTTTATATATATATATGCATGTCATATCACTGCTGTATTTTTGTATTGTAGAGATTGAAGTCAGACAGGACATGAAGCTGGAGTCAGACAAGAAGCTGGAAAAGTTGGAGTCATTCCTTGGTCGTCTCAATGGTAAAGGTGAGTATAATAAGAAAATGTGTTAAGAACCTTCAAGATAAAATATTTTCTCCCATATCAACTATACTATACATTTCTTAGTTTCAGGATTTCAGGAGGCCACAGTTGCAGTCACAGAGAAGTCCGTTAAAGAGGTCATGACTCTGGATGATACCTTCGATAAGTTTTATCGACACACAGAGGATATGGCCAAGATCACCAGCAGAGTGGAAATCAACGATGATTTTGATGCCATCTTTGGAGTGGAGCTGCCCAGGTAAAGCCAAACAAAGTGTGGCTATTAGAGTTTAATATAATCTCCGTAGCAATAACTAACCAGACATATTTTGTTTTATTGACAATTAAATGATCTATTTACAGCTTAAAAATAAACAAGACTGAGATTAAGGAACTAGCTCTGAAACATTATTTGATGACCTGTATGTGGTATATTTTTTTAGGTTGACCTCAGAGATGGTGCAGCACAAGCGGGCGGTACGGCCCACCAGAAATGTTCAGTCATCTAGAAACCCTCTGAAAATGCTAGCCGTCCGGGAGGACATCAGACACGAATACACAGAACAGAGGCTAAACATCGGCCTTCTGGAGAGCAAGAGGATGAAACAGGAAAAGAGTGAGTGATAGGAGGTGGAGTGGTCAGTTTATGAACAGTTTTTTTTTTTTTGCAAGTATTCACACATTTATAATCTAGTTCTGTGTTGGAACCCTATTTAGTCGGCCAGTGTACCTGACCTACATTCCAGTTCATCAGTTTCCTGCTATTTAGTCCGTGTGATGCTGACAAGAGTCATGTCTTCATTGTGAAAACATTAAAATTAATACATAAACGGACACTCTCATGAATGGGTCCTTCTACAATAAGCCTGTAAATGTAATTTTGGCTCACTCCGTGTTCATTCATGAAAGCCAATCATGAAACCGAGATTTATAGTTATGGAACTAAATAAGCAATGAAGATTTCAATTAGCATAACAGCATAATTGTTTTATTTGCAATAAATACAACTAATAAAACTAGACAGTCATTAGAAATTTAGTTATTAACAGCAGCTTTTAATTAGAAATATTTTTC
Source organism: Paracanthobrama guichenoti (assembly GCA_018749465.1). Taxonomy (NCBI): domain Eukaryota; kingdom Metazoa; phylum Chordata; class Actinopteri; order Cypriniformes; family Gobionidae; genus Paracanthobrama; species Paracanthobrama guichenoti. The sequence goes on from CM031954.1 coordinate 1,081,156, forward strand.
TACAAAAAAGTAACATTTCTGCAGAGGGATTCAAATTTAGATGAGTCAGTGAATCATTTTTAAACCTTTTGCTTTAAATGACCCACCCAAAGTCCCAAACTAAACACAAAGGAAGATATTTGTATATCAACCCCCACTGACTACAATAGTAGGAAAACAAAATACTTTGGTAGTCAATGGGGGTTGAGATTTGCTTGGTTACAAACATTCTTCCAAATATCTTCATTTGAGTAGAGCAGAACAAAGAAATTTAAACAGGTTTGGAATAACTTTTTCACTTTTGGGTGAACTATCCCTTTAATAAACTACACATGGGTTCTCACTACGCTCGCCTCAGTGGACTTTCGTTACATGACACTGTAAGCGCAATGCAATGCAACAGTGTTTTGAGTTACCCACTTTAAAGTTAAGTTAGTCTTGTCGCTAATTTACCATTCAAACATTTTTGGTCAGTAAGTTTTTTTTTGTTTTTGTTTTTTTTCTGGAAAGAATTTAATACTTTTATTCAGCAAAGATGCATTAAATTGATTAAATTAAAAGACATTTACTGAAGAATGCAGTATCTGAAATACTGTAGTTAATGATTGTGGTATGCTATAGCTAATACTCACACTCTCTCTCTCTCTCTCTCTCTCTCTCTCTCTCTCTCTCTCTCTCTCTCTCTCTCTCTCTCTCTCTCTCTCTCTCTCTCTCTCTCTCTCTCTCTCTCTCTCTCTCTCTCTCTCTCTCTCTCTCTCTCTCTCTCTCTCTCTCTCTCTCTCTCATAGTGAATAAGAACAGCGGTTTCTCTGAGGTTGCTCTTGCTGGTTTGGCCAGTAAGGAAAATTTCAGCAGTGTGAGCCTGCGAAGTGTGAACGCCTCTGAACAGAGCTCCAACAACAGTGCCATGCCCTATAAAAAACTCATGCTCATTCAGGTCAAAGGTGAGTGACAGTGACAACAACAGCTGTTTGTGATCTGCAATGTTTGAGCTCAACGACAGGATGGAGGGCTCCTTTTATAGATGGCACTGCAGACTTAGAGGTCAACAATATTCATCATCCATTCTGACCTTGTTTGGGCACAGCTTTATTCACAACTATGTTTGATATGAAGAATAATGGTCTCTGATTAGAAGCCTGCCATATAGGCTACATTCATACTGTCATTTTTTGGGATTGACAGCCGCATTTATATAGTGTGTGCTGTATCTGTGTCTTCCTGTAGAGATATAGCCTACTTATTTGGCAGTGAGACAGCCATGAATGGTGGTGTTTACTTAAAATGAATAGGGAGAACTTCTGTCCTCATGTCGCATGAGATACGGCTGTTGTAGGATGTAGATGGCTGTGGATACCAATTCCTCATAAGGCATCCCTCTCAGTCTAACCCCACCTGTATGTTCCCAAAACAACATTCTGCACTTCCCTCAATCAAAACAGAGAGAAAGGAACCAGATAGGCTTAATAGAGAGAACAACATGCAAGCAGTCTAACAACAACATTATGTCCAACTGTAGTAATGTTCTGCTTACCAGAACGTTCTGATTGAACTCTTTTCAGATCACTTTTTGTAACATTACAATATAACATCTCATGTATTAGATCATAACATAATTCTCTTGTGAGTTTGAAATTCAACTGAAATAATGCTGTACAGCCAAAGCAAATCACTTTGTGTTTTTGCTCCTGACATGATGGGGTTTAGCATGTTACTCACATTGTTTATTGTATTCTCTGTGCATTTTAATTAGGTCGTCGGCATGTTCAGACCAGACTGGTTGAGCCCAGAGCTTCCTCCTTGAACAGTGGTGACTGCTTCCTCTTGATCACACCCCATCATTGTTTCATCTGGATTGGAGAATTTGCAAATGTTATCGAGAAGGCCAAAGTGAGTGCGTCCTGCTGCATGTACCAACAAACGCACATCACACTGTCACTTTAACGTTGCTTAATCTCCAGTTGTTAGCAGTGTTGCTATTGTTAACTAAAGCAAATTATTAAATAATTATTATCCATCCATCCATCCATCCATCCATCATCTTCCGCCTATCCGGGGCCGGGTCGCGGGGGCAACAGTCTAAGCAGAGACGCCCAGACTTCCCTCTCCCTAGACACTTCCTCCAGCTCTTCTGGGGAAACACCGATGCGTAACCAGGCCAGCCGGGAGACATAATCCCTCCAGCGTCCCAGTGCATGCTGAAGGTCCTGGTCTGAGGAGGCCAACATGACAACATCATCCGCAAAAAATCAGTGATAAAATCGTGTGGTCCCCAAACTGGACACTCTCCGGCCCTTGGCTGCGCCTAAAAATTCTGTCCATAAAAATTATGAACCGAACCGGTGACAAAGGGCAGCCCTGCCAGAGTCAAGCATGCACCGGGAACAAATCTGACTTACTGCCAGCAATGTGGACCAAACTCCTGCTCCGGTCGTACAGGGGCTGAACAGGTCTAAGCAGGGGGCCCCGGACCCCATACTCCCAGAGCACCCTCCACAGGACACCTCAAGGAACATGGTCGAATGCCTTCTCCAAATCCACAAAGCACATGTGGATTGGTTGGGCAAACTCCCATGAACCCTCCAGCACCCTGGAGAGGGTATAGAGCTGCTCTAGTGTTCCACGACTGGGACGAAAACCCAGTCACTGTTCCTCCTGAATCCGAGGTTCCACTATCGGCCAAATTCTCCTCTACAGTACCCTGGCATAGACTTTCCCGGGGAGGCTGAGAAGTGTGATTCCCCCTGTAGTTGGAACACATTCTCAGTTCAGAGGTACTGTCCCCAACCGCCACGCGATGCCGCAGAGGCATGTCAGCCAAGACAGCCCCTCAACATCCAGAGACTTGAGGTACTCAGGGCGGATCTCATCCACACCCGGTGCCTTGCCACCAAGGAGCTTTTTAACTACCTCAATGACTTCAGCTTGGGTGATGGACAAGTCCACCTCCGAGCCCTCAGCCACTGCTTCCTCAATGGAAGACTTCAAAGTATTCCTTCCACCATCTGACAATATCCCCAGTTGAGGTCAACAGCTGCCCATCTCCACTGTAAACAGTGTTGGTAGGGCACTGCTTCCCCCTCCTGAGGCGTCGAACGGTTTGCCAGAATCTTTGAGGCCAACCGATAGTCTTTCTCCATGGCCTCACCAAACTCCTCCCAGAGTTTTTGCCTCCACAACTACCCCGGCTGCAGTCCGCTTGGCCTGCCAGTACCCGTCAGCTGCCTCAGGAGTCCCACAAGCCAGCCAAGCCCGATAGGACTCCTCCTTCAGCTTGACGGCATCCCTTACTTCCCTTACTCCCTTACTTTCGGTTAATTAAATTATTAATTAAAACAAATTATGAAATAACTATTAATTAACTATTTTTAAAAAATTCACATTAAAGGTGGTGTAAGTGCTTTCTGGTAACCGATGTTGATATTTTAAATCACCAAAACAAACACGCCCCTACCCCAAAAGGGTCTTGCCCCTATTTTGATAGCTCTGCCCCACACATATGTACGCAACGCAGGCAACAACTATGGCGGAATCTGCTGTGCCAGCCACCTGAGGGTATGATGCCATCAATAAGTGAAAACAATGTGTATTACTATGGTAATCCAGGTCGAATGTTCAGTGAAAAAGTCATCCCTTCCATCCCAAAAGCACAAACACCGTTCTCATGAACAACTCGATAGCACGAGCATGGCAGTCCAACTAACGAACATATTACAATTATGACAAGATTAGAGGATGTATCGATCACTAAAAGAGGAACCAAAGGAAACAAACATATATTAGGAGTTTATTATCTTACTTTTCGGACACATTGCGAGCTGATGCTTGAAACAGACAGTGGTTTATAGGATGTGGAAATGAATGGGTCTTTATCATCGCTGAAGTGAATGACAATACGATTGCAAATGGACAAACTAGCGAACATGACACATGAGCATATTCAAGCAAAAGCTAGCATATATTAGTTCTGTGAAACAAAACAAAATCAATGTTACTCGCCTGTCGAGAAGCAATAAAGCAACCTCGGCATCCGATTGCAGGCCTTAGCGCTCCTTGAGTTCTCTCCAGCACTGGAAAGCTGATACTTCTTGCCTGATCGTAAGCCTTCTTTTGTTCCACAGACATTTTCCACGTATTTTTTATCTGCCATCTCTCTCTTTTTCTGTCGCCGCTCGGCTAATGTACATCCTGTGTGTTGTAGCTTTTGAATAATGACATGCACTGAGAGCTCTCTTCTCCCCATCATTTGTAGACACGTCCTTTACTGCTGATTGGCTATCAGTTTGTTATGGTACTCGGCCCAAGGCACATTTCTAAAACCGTTTTGAAATAACTTACCCAACCTTTAATTGAAATTGTTTAAAAATTTAATATAAATATTAGATGACAATCTTGAACTTAAAAACGTAAAAAAATAAATAAAAATGAAATGTTGCCTTAACTAACAAAAAAAAAAAGTTGGAAGTGTTAAAATCACAAAATAAAACAAATTAAAGCTAAATAAACTATTTAAAAACAAATAGAAATGACAAGAGCTTGTAACAAAATTAAAATGGAAATGGAAAATATAAAAGGCAGCGACTATTTACACTGTGAAAATAGCATTTTTCTTAGTGGTAAATGCTGTTTACACTAAGTGAAAATAGTGATGTGTTCTATTTACACCATGTAAAAGTAGCAGTTCTTTGTAATATGTGTAAATAGTAATTAGATGCTATTTATACTTTATTTTGGCAGATACATACTGCTTTATTTTGGCAGATAGATACATGCTCCTTGGTATTGTTGTACATTAACAGGATGCTATAATAACATTATAGCAAGAGTGTAAATTATTATATTTATTAAAATGATTAAATGTATGCCACCTTAATGGGACAATAAAACCTACCCTTAACCCTACACAATAAATACTTTTATTATTATTAAACATTTTGTTAGGCACTTTATTTCCACTTTTAGAACATTTTCTTAATTTTTACTGAAATAAATGCCTTTCCGATATGATGTGTGATGGGAAAAGGGAGAAGAGCAAGCTCTGCAAAAGGCGGATTCGAACCCTAGTTGATCGCATCAAAAACCAGTTCCATGAGCCTTACACATTACTGACTATATCACTGCTGATGTGTTTTATACATGCATATCTTTTTTTAATCTTGTGTGGCCCAACCAAGCATTATTGTGTAAATGGCGCTTGCCAACAAAGGTGCGCAATTTGAAATAGACACTTCAAATATAAAAACCGTTAATTCAGACTATTAATAAATACTATAATAGTTGAAACATTAGTCAAAACATTGGCTGTTAGTGCTAGATGTCAATATTAGTCACCTATGTTAAAATAGTTTTTCTGGTTCTCAGTTGGATTTTGTTACAGTTAAACATATGTCATATCCTTTCAGTTCTATTCATATATTGGTGAGTCCCCCACGTGCAGGAAGTAAACAGAATTAACCACAAAGGAAATGTTTTGTACAGGAAGCAGGAGGTGCTCCTGTGTCTCTCACACACAACTTTCTTTGTTTAAACCAGACTGCAGGTCATTGAACTCTGAGTTTGACCTACATCTTACCACCTTACCTTACTATAATGTGATGCTTATTGTCTTAAACATAAATAATTTTTTCAATGGATAAATTTAATGAGCATGTGTGGATTTGTGTACATGTGATCAAGGATATCATGTTATATTATATTATTAATTTATATTATTATTATTAATTATAGTATAGTATATTAATCTGCATTTGTGGTGCAAATGAAAATTAAATGTTTTTATCTTCAATCGTGCAGGCTGCAGAGTTGGCCACGTTCATTCAGACCAAGCATGACCTGGGATGCAGAGCCTCGTATGTGCAGACCATCGAGGAAGGTGCCAACACACACACTTATGCTGCCAAAGACTTTTGGAAGATTCTTGGCGGCCAAGCCAGTTATCAAGGTGAGATATTATGCAGTTCCTTCCCTTAGGTCTCAGTGTTTGACTTTGAACAATTTTATTTTTGTACACAAGCATAATAATGAGGAATGCTGCAGTTTAATGACCTTTACTTACTGCAGTCCTTCCTAATATGGCCATCTGTACTGTACCCTACAGCCGCTGGCACTCCAGAGGAAGATGAGTTCTATGAGAGTGCCGTTGTAGAAACCAACTGCATTTATAAGCTCATGGATGATAAACTTGTTCCTGAAGATGACTACTGGGGTCGAGTTCCTCGTTGCTCCATGCTTAACTCTAAAGAAGTACTTGAAAGTCATACATGCATGCATACATACAAAAAAATTTATCCCAAAAAATGTATCATATATGTCTCATTGATTGATTGGTTAGTTGGTTGGTTGGTTGGTTGATTGAGACTAATTTAAACTTATTTACACTTTTAGGGTGTGTTCACACTTAGCATGTTTGGTTCAATAGCTCTGTTAGTGTAATTCATTTGAATAAATGTGAAGCAGACCGAGACCCATCTTTTCAGCGGTCTCGGTCTTTCAAACAAACTCTGGTGTAGTTCAAATGAAATATGAACGCAACATAGACCAAAGACATTTAAACAAACCCAAAACAGGACATGTCACAAGATGCGACACTAAAAAGGACAAAATATTCGAGCATACCTGTTTTTTCTCACCATATTCGTGAGCTTGCCCATCACAATTTAGTACAGGCATCAGATTCGCGTCTCCTTGCACCAGATCTTTGTTTCTGTGTGTGACGGAGTAATTCCTGCCACTATTTTTACTCCTTTAGACATTTTATAAGCTCTTCACAAGTTCTACGCACATACAATGAGTGCATTTATCCCAGCACACAGCATTGTTTTGGATGTTCTGCAAGTTCCGTCACATTAAATATATATGTAGTAAAAGCCGACCAATTGGGTTGTGAACATATCTCTGTGCCTTTAGGTTCAGTTTTAAAATGCCACTGTGTCCAGGACTAATTTATTTATTTTTTGGTCTGGACTCTGGACCAAACAAAGCGAACCGAACTGTCAACACACCCTTAATCAAGATGCATTCAACAGTTTTGCATGCTTGAAGTAGGAAAGATAGATAACTTGCTTTAGAATGTTTGTCTCTTTTTATTTTTTGTCTTTTTTATTTTTATGATTTTCTAAAAATAAAATAACCGTGATATTCTTCTCAGACCAATATCTGATAATTACATTACATACCAATATGGTCAGAAATATATTGTGCATCTCTGATGAATGCTATACTATATAATATAAACTAAAGTAAGAGAAAGGCTAATTCAATTGTAAACTAACTTTTTATTCTTGTTTGACATCTAGGTGCTGGTGTTTGATTTTGGTAGCGAGGTCTATGTATGGCATGGTAAGGAGGTGACGCTGGCGCAGAGAAAAGTGGCTTTCCAGCTGGCAAAGCACCTGTGGAATGGCACCTTTGACTACAGCAACTGTGATATTAATCCTCTCGACCCTGGAGAGTGTAACGCACTTATACCCAGGTACAAAACAGAGCCGACTATGTGCTGAGGCTCTGCTGATGCGTATTGTTCTAGCATATATCAAGTTTTGACACTTGTGACCTTTTAAAGCTTATTCACAGAGGCCTCTCAGGTCAGAATTGTGTTATTGTTGCTTAACTTAATACACCTGTCAAAACAACAGCTTAGCATCTCAGTGGTCATAAGCAGACTTGTTCTCACAAAGTTATATCCTTGCTTTTTATGAAATCTATATGAAATTAAAATAATTGGTGTCTTTGCTGAACCTGTTATTAATAGGAAAGGCCAGGGACGACCAGACTGGGCTGTGTTTGGCAGGTTAACTCAGCACAATGAGACTACTCTTTTTAAAGAGAAGTTTTTGGACTGGTGTGACTCCAAGAAATCCTCTAAGAAGAATGGTGACTCGAATGTTGTTGAAAACAAGGTACATTTGCACAGAATAAGTTGTATCTGTACCTGTCTTTTCCGAAATTAGATACTCCTGATTATATTTAAAAATGTTGCAAATCTTGTTGGTTGGTTGATTAATTCCTTTAGGAGCTTCGGAGTGGAGAATGTCGGCCCTATGATGCATCACTGATGTTGTCGACAGTATGGACACCAGTCAAGACCGTTCTGGATGGAGTCAATGTCGGTCGAGGTTATGGACTGGTGGAAGGTGATGAGCTGCGTAATTTTGAGATCAGCACACTGTCTGTTGATGTCTGGCACATTCTAGAGTTTGACTACAGGTAGGATGAATCATTTATGTCAGGGGTGGAGAACGATGATCCAGAAGGGCCACTCTCTTGCAGACTTTAGCTCCAACCCTAATCAAACACACTTGAAGCTAATCAAGGTCTTCAGGATTACTGATGGTACATGTTACAAGCAGGTGAGTGTTTTTTTTTTCCAGGGTTGGTGCTAAACTCTGCAAGAGAGTGGCCCTTCTGGATCAATGTTCCCCACCCCTGATTTATATGGTAAAGCTATTAAGGGATTTTTATGTACAAACACTGTCTCTCTTGCTTGTTCTAGTCGTTTACCTAAACAGAGCATTGGTCAGTTCCATGAAGGAGACACATATGTGGTCAAATGGAAGTACATGATCAGCACAGCAGGTGAGTTGCATGTTGAAGGTGTGTGTAGCAGTGTTGTTTTGTTAACTAAACTATTTTAAATCTTTTTATCAGAGAGAGAGAGAGAGAGAGAGAGAGAGAGAGAGAGAGAGAGAGAGAGAGAGAGAGAGAGAGAGAGAGAGAGAGAGAGAGAGAGTTTTTTTTTTTGATTAAAAACAAAACACAAAAAAATTTGAAATGAGAAACTTAGAAATTAGAAACATTACCATGGCAACTAAATAAAATTACTAAAATTGCTAAAACTAAAACAATAAAATTAAATTGAAGTAAATATACAAAAACTAATAAAAATGACAAAAGCACAAATCTTAAGCTAAAATTAAATGTACAAATAAAAGTTCATGAAACATTTTAATAAATACTAAAAATAACACTGGTGCATAGGACTGTCTGTTGCACTTCATCCCCCTGGATACTATTTCCACTTTTTTAATATTTTATGCTCATTATAAAATAATCTGCTTTTTCATGGTCTTGATTCTACACAGTGTCGCCACCATACAATCATCTATAAACAACCCTAAACCAGCTACTCTCACATGATCACTGTAAAACCATAAGATACAGTGTGTCTGAACATGTTGTTGCTGGGCTGTTTGTTTGCTCATGATACAAAACTCTGCTTTTTTTGTGTGTGCAGTTGGCAAGAGGCTGCATTCAGAACGGATCATTGGTCCAGGGAAGGAGAAATGTTGTTATTTCTTCTGGCAGGGTCGTAACTCCACGGTGAATGAGAAGGGAACATCAGCACTGATGACTGTAGAGCTGGATGAGGAGAGAGGTGCTCAGGTACTTACTATGGATTATTTTATACTGTGAAACACATTTTTAGGATGTTCTTAAGCATTTCCTGCTTTACCATTCAAAGGTTTGGGGTCAATGTTTTTGAAAGAAGTCTCTAATGCTCACCAAGGGCCGGATTTACTAGTAGCTTGCACCAGTGCAAACCCTCTTTTGGCATTAAAAACTACTGTCTGGATTTACTAAAGATACGCAGTAAAAAGTAGCGCTGGACACAGTTATTTTTGCAGCTGACCTTATTGCATATGCAGTTGTTGGAGTTTCCCTTTCAGGCTCAAAATTCATGAGAGGAGAGTGTTTAAATGAATAATGCAAGGTGATTTACTAAGGTTTGCACTTGTCGATTTACTGGTGTTTGCGCCATTATTTACCGCCCAAGAAAGCACGCCTTAAACCAGGTGCTAACCGGTAGATTTCGTTGGTCATTATGACTGGACCAGAAATGATCCGGCTGTGTCTGTGTTCTTTTAATTTGCGCGTCGCCAGTAGATCACACGCAGAACATTCCACTCCCATCTGCTCATTTTTTTGGAATTGCGCTCTCACTAATTTGCTGTGTTTAGTAAATCTGGCCTCAAGGCAGCATTTATTTGTAATAAAATACAGTAAAAACTGTCATATTGTGAAATTACAATTTAAAATATTTTTTCTATTTTAATATATATATTCCTGTGATGGCTGAATTTTCAGTATCATTACTCCAGTCTTCAGTTTCACATAATCCTTCAGAAATTATTCTAAAATATGCTGATTTGATGCTCAAGAAACATTTCTTATTATTATCAATATTGAAAACAGTTGTGCTACTTTAATATTGTTGTGGAGACTGATATTTTTTTAGGATTCTTTCAAAATAATAGCATTTTTTTTTTTTAAATAGACAACATTATAAATATTTATAATGTTATAATGAAATATACATGTTGTAATTATTACACTATATATGTTGTTACTGTCACTTTTGATCTATGTATCCTTGATGAATGAAAGAAAAGAAAAATCTTAATGACGTCAAACCTTTTGAGCGGTTGTTTATTTATTTATTTTATTAGTTTAGCTGTAATGTAAAATATTAGCATGAAAACAATATAAAGTCTGTTTAACATGGTGTGTTTTGCAGGTCCAAGTACAGCAGGGAAAGGAGCCTCCTTGTTTCCTACAGTGCTTCAATGGAGGAATGATTGTTCATGCTGGAAAGAGAGAAGAGGAGGAAGAAAATACACAAAGTAATCTCTTGCTAACTTTACCAAATTTTTTTATTTACATATTATTTTTCAATAACCTTTTTAGATTTGGTTAAATCAAAAGACAAATGCATCATGAAAATCCTATTTTGAACATGGACTCAGAGACTACACAGCCAACAGATGGAGCAGTTGTGGTTCTAGCTTGTATTGCTAACCACTCTCGTATTGCTGCACAACCTCACCCTCCACAAACTCATTGCACAAGTTGCTCTCTCTAACATAATTTGTCAAAACAAAATCAGCTACACTGCAGAACACGCACACAGAAATGGAGTGGCAAATGAAGATAGACTCATTATATGCAAAAGTATAACACGCATAACATCATGTTCAGGTTTGACTGTAATTTTAACTTAATTGAAAAAAACTACAAAAAAAAAACTATATCAATACAAAAGTGCTGTATATGTGTATGTGTATGTGTGTGTGTGTGTGTGTGTGTGTGTGTGTATATATATATATATATATATATATATATATATATATATATATATATATATATATATATATATATATATATATATATATATATATATATATATATATATATATATATATATATATATATATATATATATATATATATATATAAAAAAAATTTACAGTAGATTGGAGCAATCTTCAAGTACAAATCATGACACATTTTTCACCATGAATTAGATTTAGAAATTTAATAAATTTAGAAATGTAGATTTGTTTGTTTTTTTTGTTTTTTTAAAGTGAATTTTACATCAAATGTTTCTTTTTTTGTATAAATATATTAAATTATTACAAATTGAGGCAAATCCCATAAATCCCCCCCAAAAACTGCACAACTGTACAGTAAAAACATCAATAAAGTGAGTGATATTACATTTGACACGTTTTACTGTCTGGTTATGCAAGCTTGTTGGACAGAAAAAAATTAATATTGTTGCCTTAATCTCTGGTCACACACTCTGAGTCCTGACCAGGTTCATTCATATCATTGACCAGGTGACATAATATCATTGACATGAGCGGTAAAAACCCGATTGTGTATGTTTTTTTCCCCCATGTCGCCCATGGCTAAATCCGCCACGGGGGTGGAGCTTGACATCCAGTTCCCCTTCACACCACACCCTATCCCTAAACCTAATTAGGTTAAGCCCCGCCCCATAGATCTGCAGATGTGGAGCTGGACTATGTCAAGCTCCACCCATTTGACTCTGCAGTGAGGACCACTTTTATGGACTTGACCCGATTTCCTTCATGTGCAGATGACTGGCGCTTATACTGTGTGAGAGGAGAGAAACCCATAGAGGGCCATCTGCTGGAGGTGGTGTGCCACTGCAGCAGCCTACGGTCTCGCACCTCTTTGATCCTCCTAAACATCCCTAAAGCCAGCATGTACCTGTGGCACGGCTGCAAGGCGCAGATGCACACACGTGATGTGGGCCGTACCGCTGCAAACAAAATCAAAGAGCAGTGAGTCAACTCATACAAACGAACCAACAGCACTTGATATAAAAGGTTGCTGACCCCTGACAGACTTTCTGGTTTCCAGGTGTCCTCTGGAGGCGGGACTTCACAGCAGCAGTAAAGTTTCCATCCAGGAGTGTGATGAGGGAGCTGAACCACAAGGCTTCTGGGAGGCCTTGGGAAGGAGAGATCGAAAAGCGTATGACTGCATGCTGCAGGGTGAGTAAAGAAGCGTGTGTCTGTGTGGTTGCAGGATATAATTGCAGTTAAGGCATGACCATTGGACAATGAAATATTCATTGGGTCAGCAGGGTCAGTCAAAAACAGATGACCCCCTAACCTAAAAAATGACCCTCACTTAATAAGAGTCACAAGCAGAAGTGTTGTAAAGTACATGAAGACTTTTGTAGGCTTTATAGACCGACAGGTTGAAAGTGACTCAGCACCAAAGGACCAGCACCACATCCTCTTGTACTACTGTTTGAAGAATTAATCTTCCAGAATCTGGCAATAAGTTTTGGGAGTAATTTTTAGTCCATCTCCTATCCTGAAGTCCATTTTGCAGAGATAGACTAAAAATAACCGCCAGATTCTGGAAGATGAATTCTTCTTCAAAAAAAAAAAAAATGGTACAAAAGGATGTATTTTAAACTTGCATTTCCCATATTTTGCTATTTAATGTATGGCTATTTAAGTTAACGAATCAGATTCTATTTGTATGTTTTATTTATTTATTTATTTATTTTAAGTGTTTGGGTTCTGTATGGAAATACAGTATTTTTATTTTATTTTTGCAGGTCCTAAAAAAAATCTTTTAAGGTCTTAAATTTGATTTACATTTACGCATTTGGCAGACGCTTTTATCCAAAATGACTTACATTGCATTCAAGGTACACATTTTTGTCAGTTCTTGCTTTCCCTGGGAATCGAACCCATGACCTTTGGCGTTGCTAGCGCCACGCTCTTATTGTTTGAGCTACAGGAAAGCTATTTATTGGTAAGATTTAAAAACTCTGCAGATATCCTGAATTGGTGTGTTTTTGTCTTGTTTCTCAGATCCGGGAAAGTTCAACTTCACTCCTCGGCTGTTCCAGTTAAGCAGTGCTTCAGGAGAGTTTGTGGCAGTGGAATTTGTATATCCATCGAGAGAACCAAATTTGGTCAACTCGATGCCTTTCCTACAGGAGGATTTGTATACAGCTACTCAGCCAGGTGTTTGACACATTCATGTTCGCTAAACACTGTTAAGAGTTCTGTCTGGTGTGTAACTTGCTCGTTAACTGTTAGGTATCCTGGATGGGTGTCAGTTACATTTTAATTAGGCTTTCCTACACTCATTACATGCATAATGTATTAAGGAAATTTGATTCTTCACACTCATTGAAAAACCATGAGGTATGGTTGTAGCAGTATCATGATGTCGCTTCTTGTGTTTGACTGTCTTTTAGCCCTGTTTTTGGTGGATAATCACCATGAAGTTTACCTGTGGCAGGGCTGGTGGCCTCAGGACATTGAGTGCACAGGCTCAGCTCGCATACGATGGGACTCCGACAGGAAGTGTGCCATGGAAACTGTACTCCAATATAGTAAAGGTGACTTAAATAGACATGCTTGTCTTTAATGGTCTTTTTAGGAAAGAAAGAAGAGTGATATTGTGTAATATCTTTCTCATGTAAACCTCTATGGTGACGTATGCTGCACTTGTCTATCCATTTAGTCAGCTTAAGCTCTGTCCCATTCTTACAATTGCAAGCTCTTGTCATATCGATCTCCATTCAATCAGGAAACAATGGATAGAACCAAGTTCCCATCCTAGATTCTTTTTTTTCTTCAGTAATCTGTTTCACTCAGATGTAAGTCGCAATAAGGAAGTAATTTAATTTAACCATAAAAATAATAATGAATAAAAGAAGAAAAAATATGAAACAAAATTTTTTAATAAATGTAAATTTGTTTATTTGTTGTTTTTTTATTGTATTTTTTTAATTATTTTACTGTAATTTAATTCTAATTCCAGTATTAATAAACAAAACAATAAAAGAATAATGCAATTACAAGATTGGCTTTGCTTTTGTATGTTTAGAAAAAATGAGAAGAAAACTCCAAAATCATACCTGATCCACGCAGGGCTTGAACCCCTTACCTTCACTAACATGTTTCCCAGCTGGGAACACAGAGAAGACATCGCTGAGATCACAGAGAAGGTGAGAGAGAAAGTTAAACGCACATACCAAGTTTTTTGTTTTGTTTTTCATGTCAGAGTTGTAATAATATGGCTCAAAGAACACAATATCTACAAGCACTTTATTACACTGTTAGTAGTACTCACCTACAGTACTTCTGTCATCATTCTGTCAAATTTCTGTCATTTACTCACCCTCATGTCTTTCCAAAGCCATATGACTTTTGTTCTTTAATTCAAGATTTTATTCACGTATAAACATTGATCAGCGAACATGAACAGAAGCTCAACCGAACCTGCTGGACTTGTGAGAACAAACCATTGGTTCTTGAGGAAGCTCAAACATGCTGTGTAACATGAGAATGAACCTCATTGGTTCTCGCTCATCAAGCAAGCATGTGTGAGCTTCAGTTTACTGTATCTGATGTATGCGTTGCTGAACATTTATATGTGAATAAAGGCCTAAATGAAATCTGTAAATCATATGAAGTAGGGGTGCACCGATATCGGGCCCGATACTGTGCTCCTCTACTCGTACTCATTAAAATGCTCCGATACCACACTGCGAGTACAGTACAGTGCTTGTGACAAAGAAACACTGACAACAGAGCAAACAGAGAGCAGAATGTATGTATCTATGTGCGAGAGCTGATAAGCGAAACGCGGGGTGGATTGGGTGTGCAGTGGCACAGACACACAAGCTTGTCGAGTGTACATCCTTTTTTCAGACGTCGCTGGAAAGTTTGTAGTTTGGTTGGATATGGCAATAGTAAAGAAAGTAAAATGTAGAGCATATTTCTAACGTCAGCTCATGGTAGAGAGAGAGAGAGAGCGCGTGCAGACTTTTGTTGCATGCTCTTGATTGGTGATCGTTCAGCCTGCACACATGCTAATTAAAAATCGTACGTGCAAGTAAAAACATGAACTGTTACGTGACTTGTTTATAATGAGTGATTCCTTACATTATTACAGGAAGGCGGTACAGTAATCACATGATGTTTTCTATGCGCAAACATCCGAAGCGTACACCCAGAAAAGCTGCCTCTCAGACAGCGTGCGAATAGCCTATTAAATCGAGTTCTCTTTCATGTCTTGCGCGTGAACAGACAAATTCACACAAAGTTGTCAAAATGCCCGTATAGGCAAGTATCCTTGTGAAACATAATCTGTTATGTCTTAAGTGAACTTAAACAGTTGAAAAGAAAACGCTTGTTTAACAGTATGTTGGATATGTGCAGCTCTTAAAGTGACAGCAGCCTATTAACCTACAGCTGTCTTTGTCCTCAATGTTAATGCAACGACAAAAGAAAATCACTCGCTGCTCTTGGCTGGTTGAGTTGAGCCTGGCTGGAGCAGCTCTAAATATTCACTGTGCTATTAAATTAAAGATAAAAAAACTAAGCATCTGCAATGGCCATCCCAGTCCCTGACCTGAACCCTATAGAAGATGAGTGGGGTGAACTGAAGAGAAGCGCCAACATGGAGCTGGGAATCTGAAGGATCTGGAGAGATTCTGTATGGAGGAATGGTCTCTGATCTCTTGTCAGGTGTTCTCCAAACTCATCAGGCATTATAGGAGAAGACTCAGAGCTGTTATCTTGGAAAAATGAGGTTGCAAAAAGTATTTAATAAAAGGGGCAAATAATTGTTCCCAACGTGTTTTGGGTTTTTTTTTCACTTTCAATTCTTTTACTTCAATAAAAGGTTAGATTTTTGCTAATTTTTAAAATAAAATATCAAAAGGATTAACAATGCAGATTTATTTTTTACAGCCATCTTTGATCATATTTGATAAGGGGGCAAACACTTTTTCACACCACTGTACACTGTCAATGGAGGGACAGAAATCTCTCATATCTTCATTTGTGTTCTGAATATGAACCAAAGTCTTACGGGTTTAGAACAACATGACACTCATGTCGTTCTAAACCCATAAGACTTCTTTTAAATGATAAATGATGACAGAATTTTCAATTTTATGTGAACTAACCCTTTAAAGATACTGTAGATGCTGGTCTCATGGTGAACCAATTCTGTCATCTGTAAACATCATCTTTATGTTGTTTTCTGTGATTTATAGGAGGCTGAAGTATGTAATCAGATCATTCTTGTTGAAGACGTCTTGACTAGACTCTGCAAGACCATTTACCCGTTGGCTGATATACAAGCCCGTCCCCTACCAGAAGGTGTTGACCCTTTACGTCTCGAGATCTACCTATCAGATGAGGACTTTGAGGTGAGAGAAATCACGTCATCACTCCTTTGATTATTACAGTAGTGTTAAGGTTCCGTAGTTATTTTCTAAGCTTAACTTTAACGTCTTGACGCATTAAAGAATTGTATGATTTTCAGACATTGGACACGAATATTACTGGACACGAATATTACCGTTCTGTAAAATCTGTCTGCCTGTGTTTGCTCATATGTTCTGTCTTTTCAGTTCTATCTAGTTTTATTTTGCCATTTTCCCCTTCATCTATTTCAAATTTCTCCTCCTGCTCCCACTATGTCGTCTTTAAGCTGTCTCTCTTAACCTGTCTCTTCCTGCATCTTTCTGCTTTTCCCCTTTTTGCTGGTGTAGTCTTGCATCTGACTGAGGTTAATTTTTCCCTTCACATGGCAGGGTGTAGGGGCTTCTGGAAAGGTGAGTTTTGTTTCATGAGGAACACTGTTTTTCCCCACTAATGCCGCATCCTCACTGTGTGAACTGCATCATCATGTGCTTGTGTATCACATCTAGCAGTGTATTGGTCACCGTTCACCACTGACAGCTCACTGATAGGTTTCACTTTGATTAAGATTTATAGTGTAACTGGTAAATATTGTATGCAGGATAACATACACAATGGTTCAAAAGTTTTGGGTTAATTGTTTTTAAAAGAAATGAATGCTTTTATTCAGAAAGGATGCATTAAATTGATTAATTGAAGTGACATTTAAATACATTTCAAATAAATTTAGTTTTTAAATTTATTTTAAATTCATCAAACAATCCTGAAAAAAATGTATCACTGTTATCACAAAACTATTCAGTAGCACAACTGTTTTCAACTGTGATAATATAAGAAATGTTTCTTAAGCACAAAATCAACCTATTAGAATAATGTCTGAAGGATCATGTGACACTGAAGACTGGATTAAAGATGCTGAAAATTCAGCTTTGCCATCAAAGGAATAAATTATATTTTATTAAAATATACTAAATATATAAAATTAAAAAGTTATTTTATATACTGATCAGGCATAACATTATGACTGTGAAGTGAATAACACTATCTCTTCATCACGCCACCTGTTAGTGGGTGGGATATATTAGGCAGCAAGTGAACATTTTGTCCTCAAAGTTGATGCATTCGAAGCAGGAAAAATGGGCAAGTGTAAGGATTTGAGCATGTTTGACAAGGGCCAAACTGTGATGACTATACGACTGGGTCAGAGCATCTCCAAAACTGCAGCTCTTGTGGGGTGTTCCCGGTCTGCAGTGGTCAGTATCTATCAAAAGTGCTCCAAGGAACAGTGGTGAACCGGCGACAGGGTCATGGGAGGCCAAGGTTCATTGATGCATGTGGGGAGCGAAGGCTGGCCCATATGGTGGGAAGCTGGCGGAGGCAGTGTGATGCTTTGGGCAATGTTCTGCTGGGAAACCTTGGGTCCTGCCATCCATGTGGATGTTACTTTGACACGTACCACCTACCTAAGCATTGTTGCAGACCATGTACACCCTTTCATGGAAATGGTATTCCCTGGTGGCTGTGGCCTCTTTCAGCAGGATAATGCGCCCTGCCACAAAGCAAAAATGGTTCAGGAATGGTTTGAGGAGCACAACGAGTTTGAGGTGTTGATTTGGTCTCCAAATTCCCCAGTTCTCAATCCAATCGAGCATCAGTGGGACATGCTGAACAAACAAGTTTGATCCCACCTCGCAACTTAAAGGATCTGCTGCTAACATCTTGGTGCCAGATATCACAGCACACCTTGAGAGGTCTAGTGAAGTCTATGGCTCGACGAGTCAGGGCTGTTTTGGCAAGGCAAAAAAAAAAGGGGGACTAACACAATATTAGGAAATATTAGTCATAATGTTATGCCTGATCGGTATGCATGCTTGTATAATTTATTACACACACATAAATATATATTTCTGATCATATTTTTTTTCCAGGCACATTTTACAATTCCTAACCGCATTAATCTTAATAACTACTATTAATTTCGTATGTGTATTCCTAACAAATAAATGCAGCCTTAAAGTGAGCATAACAGACTTCTTTCAAAAGCATTACACAAATCTTCTTTCACACGCACTGATACTGATAGTAAAATGAATAAGCCATTAATTATTTTTATGTTATGGCCAATTACCAATAAATGGTTAATCTATACTATCAATCGTTTTAAATGCTGCATGTGAATTTATGAATTATAATGTACAGTATAAAAATGTTATATTCATTTTGAAACGAGCATGAACAATTAAATTTCCAACAATGACTGATAGTTTATTTTAATATCAGCTGATAACAAATATGGTGTCAATAAATTGTGCATTCCTACTTCAAATACTGTACTCTAATAATGGATTTTTCCATTTTTGGATTGGTGAATGGCAGTAACCAATATCCTACAGCTTGTGTTTGTATGTGTGATTTATTCATCCATTTCTTTATCCTGAGTGTATGACTTGTATGTCATCTGCATGTTTTTATTAAATCCTTATCCCTAAATGTATGCGTGTATGTTCTCTACAGAAAGCTTTGGAGATGACAAGAAGTGAATATGAGGCACTGCCAGGATGGAAGCAAGTGAACGTGAAGAAAGCCAAAGGATTGTTTTAGAGGAACTAGAGGAAATCTGACTGCACTGGAACTGCTGATTGGGATTGAATATGCAAGTGGAGACCTTCTCATTCCTTTTGATCAAGACGGGACAATCGCAAGTGAAGATCTACCTGTGTCAAGCCACACAGGGAGGTGAAAAGGAGCTGTGGGAAGAAGAAAAGACAGAGATTGGCAAGGGTTTACCAGCCTCTTGTAGCACATTTCTTTCCCATTTTCTTCTTTTTTGTTTTATCAGTGAATTAGCAATATTTTCTTGTTGTTGTTGTTGAATGTTTTGAGTACTTCCAGCTTGTTTTCCTCCCGTTTTTATTATTCTGCATTGCTCTGTCCACATGAGGTCATTCACCGTCCAACATGCACAAGGCAGCCCTCATGCACCGCCCAGCTTAACATAAAAATAAATAAATGCCTTTAATAAAATAATTATCTGAATGTAAGAAAGCTCAAAAGAGCACTTTATGTAAGTACGTTCATATCTGCTCTCATAAATCTTCCAGACAAGATGCTTGAACTTGAGAACCCTATGTGTGTGAACATGGGAGAGTGTGTGTAAATCTATATAGTGTGTGTGTCTCTTCAGACAGGATTGAATGAAATTGTGGAATAAGAGAAAATCTCTTTCTATTCTGCATTGTATAGTGCCTTGCCTTCATGTACAGTTTATATAAAGACAGATGCTAGTCTGCATTTTGAAGATATATTTGTGATATAAATAAATATTGGTGCAAATAAACACTGTATTATGTAGATAATAAATATTTTGTCTGGTGCTTTATCGGCAATTTCAAATCGCTTTCATTTCAAATGAATAGTTATACTAGTTTGTTTCTATGGATACCCCTAAATAGACTTGGTGATGGAACAATGAAATGGGAAGAAAAATTATCCAATAATTTGCGTTCACTCAAAAAAGTTTCTCAAGAGTGTTGCAAGTGAATGCAAAGTTTCTCATGGGAACTTGAAGTTTGATCTCGTATTTTCCTTCAACATGTCATGGATGTTCCATTAGGCACTCCATGGTTTTCCACAGGCAATATGTACTACAAATATAATTTGGAACGAATTATAATTAAGAATTAAAGCTAAAAGCAGCGATGAAAGGGCCATCGCACCCAGGGCCACCGCCACCCGGTGGCCTCAGGAAAACTGAATAGTGGGCGGCATGCATTTAAGTGGGTAAATATAGGAGAAAAATGGCATTCTGATGTACCACACTTCCTGCTGCCAGCAGGTGGTGCTTTGACTACAACTGCATATTGCCATGTATGTCTTCAGGTCAGGACTATTATCAAAAATTAGAAGTTTAGGGCAGATTGGACATTGTATGCCTGAGTAACAACAACTTCCTGTTTCGTGGCGTAAATCTTATACATTAGCACTTAGCCACGTGTTGCATGATTTAATGTGTTTCTAGCATGTTTGGCACTTAATGGCATCTTTTAATGTGTTTCTGAGAGTACATCACAGTGTTAAACACGTCACTTCCTGTTGCCAATGGGTGGCGCCATTACTATAACTGAATATTGCCATGTAGATGTCTTCAGGCCAGGTCTCTAATCCAACATGTGAAGTTTGGGGCAGATCGGACATTATATGCCTGAGTTACAACAACTTCCTGTTTCGTGGCTTTAATCGCATACATTAGCGATTAGCATATTATATGTTTTGTACTTCAAATTTGCTAAAATTTTGCAAAAAAAATCTAAATATCTCACTTGCTGTTGGTTTTCAGATTTTGCACCAGGGGACTTTTTTGTAGGTATTGCGCTGTTACGTGTCTACTGAATTTCATAAGCGTGAACGGCGCTTGATTGAAATTTTATAGGTGGTGCTATCGAGCCATTTTGCCACACCTAATTCTGAGACCCATATCAGACGTTAATTTTCACCACTTCTGATGCGTGTTCATGAGTTTTCGAGCATGTTTTGGCCATCAAAAATGACGATTAATTTTGGAGGAGAATAATAATAGACTGATTACAATAGGGTCCTCTCACCATTGGTGCTCAGCCCCTAATTGAGTTCTTGTTCTCAAATACATTCAATGTACCAGATACACTATATTGCCAAAAGTATTGGGACATCCCTCCAAATCACTGAATTCAGGTTTTCCAATCACGTCCATGGCCATAGGTGTATAAAATCAAGCACCTAGGCATGCAGACTTCTTCTACAAACATTTGTAGAACATTTGACTTCAAGCGTGCAATAAGTCCATTTGTGAAATTTCCTCACTACTAAATATTCCACGGTCAACTGTTAGTGGCATTATAACAAAGTGGAAGCAATTGGGAACAACAGCAACTCTCAGCCACAAAGTGGTAGGCCACGTAAAATCACAGATTTGAGGTGTGCAGTGTGCAGAAGTCACCAACTTTCTGCAGTCAATAGCTACAGACCTCCAAACTTTGTGTAGCCTTCAGATTAGCTCAAGAACAGTGTGTAGAGAGCTTCATGGAATGGGTTTCCATGGCTGAGCAGCTGCATCCAAGCCTTACATCACCAAGTGCAATGCAAAGCGTCGGATGCAGTGGTGTAAAGAATGGATTCTAGAGCAGTGGAGACGTGTTCTCTGGAGTGACGAATCATACTTCTTTGTCTGGCAATCCAATGGACAAGTCTGGGTTGGCCGGTTGCCAGGAGCACGGTACTTGCCTGACTGCATTGTGCCAAGTGTAAAGTTTGGTGGAGGGGGGATTATGGTGATTTTCAGGGGTTGGGCTTGGCTCCTTAGTTCCAGTGAAAGGAACTCTTAATGCTTCAGTATACCAAGACATTTTGGACAACTTTATGCTCCCAACTTTGTGGGAACAGATTGGGGATGACCCTTTCCTGTTCCAACATAACTGCACACCAGTGCACAAAGCAAGGTCCATAAAGACATGGATGAGCGAGTTTGGTGTGGAGGAACTTGAATGGCCTGCACAGAGTCCTGACCTCAACCCGATAGAACACCTTTGGGACGAATTAGAGTGGAGATGGCGAGCCAGGCCTTCTCATCCAACATCAGTGCCTAGCCTCACAAATGCGCTTCTAGAAGAATGGTCAAAAATTCCCATAAACACACTCCTAACATTTTTCTTCTGGAAAGCCTTCCCAGAAGAGTTGAAGCTGTTATAGCTGCAAAGGGTGGGCCAACTCCATATTAAACCCTACAGATTAAGAATGGGATGTCATTAAAATTCATGTGCATGTAAAGGCAGGCGTCCCAAAGCTTTTGGCAATATAGTGTATATAGTCATATTGTATGTACTTAAATAAAAAATTAAAAACTTAATCGTACATAAAAACATTAGAAAGACCAGCAGAGGGCACTGTTGTTCCACAAGTGAGTGTGAATAGAGTAGTAGAATAACTGATAATTTTGATGATTAACTGATAAATAATCTTTTTTTATTTTTATTCAATTTGCCATATTTCTGTTTAAAACCTTGGTTCATATGAACAAGAATAAATTTTCAATTGTTCTAGAATAAATAAATTGTCATTTTAATTTCACCTAAATATCAACAGCTAAATCTTCCTTTTATCGATCACTGTTCTTATATTAAGAATGCCCATGATCAATGGCACAAACTGAAAGTAGTTACAAAAAAACAAGTGAGCACTGCCATGTAAGTTCACAAGAGCACAATTGGGACACCGGGAGTGAAGGCTTTGAACTTGCTGGGTCAAGTGGGATTTACAAATCACATGATCCAATCAAATTCAAGGCTAAACATGTTGTATGGCCAAGGAGCCGCTTCCTGTCTGTCCGTCTGAGGATTGAGGACATTATCTACATCTAAGAAAACAACTCGGATGTAAGCGTATAGCCATTGTATGCTCGTAGTAGCCATTGTTGCAAATAACACAGTTGATCATAACATGAACATGCGTTTTGTATAGCAAGTTATGAGTGACCTCATATAGTAGCTTGGAGGGACCTGAAAAAAATTTGCATGTGATTATTCTGTTATTTGATATGCATTGAATTACTGGTCATTTCAGGTGCTGTATTCTTTTACAACTGACACAGCACCATATTTTAGAGACTGGCAAGTGGGCCTGTTAATCCAGAATCTCATTAACAACACCCATGATCAGGGCAGACAAATCTACTTTACCTGGAATGCAATAACCCTCCAGGCAAAATAATTGATTGGCTGAATGCTAAAAGGTCACTGCATCTGATTAGCTGGAATTTCTGTAATGAATTTTCCTATTGGTTGGAAAAGATGTATGGCGTGTGGTTGATAGGTAAATAAATGACCTTGAGGAATCTTCTGCAAGGAGCTGTGGGAATGTGGCATCTTTTTATTGTCTGTATGCTCATTTTTCATTGACCTGGAGGTCTCCATCAAGATTAAATATCTGCGAGAAACTGGAAACCACTTGAGCGCTGAGCACAAAATGAAACTTGAGGAAAAATTTGAATTAAATTGTGAGACAGAAGGCCCACTGAGGTACAGAAATGCACACATCTTGATACAAAATAACAATGAGAGCCGCTGAAGGGTGAACACTCTTCCCTTCTTCTGCCTTGACACTAGGGCAAGTGAATAGTAGCGCACTGGGTCAGTGCACAAGGAAAGAAGAACCAAAGCGGATTTAAGTTATCTCGTTAGTATCATTGCCTCGGATAAACCGTTTAAACAAAGTGAAGGGCCCAATATACAAACAAAGCTTGTGTCATGCGGATGTTCCAAGCATTTCTTTGGTTAAAGGACATGTTCATTTTGAGAAAAGGGATTATTTTTTCCCAACTAAATACAGTGACACTCAAAAACTTCAGTTCTTTTTAAATGACTCATGCTCACTTATACACTATGAGCTAATGTAAAAACCGCAAAACAATTCTGATACAGAAGACTCAAAATACTATATCCCCCATACCCAAATTACTACAGATTTAATAAGACAACACATGTTCAAATTTAAAAAATTGGCTTTCATGTGGCCTTTACACTAAATTCACACTTGTGAACATTTTCACGGGCCGTGTTGTGGTTGCTGAATGTGCAGGGGAACACCAGCAGGGGGCGCGCCGCTCATGGCTCATTGTTGCACCCGCTGGTGTGTATGTATGTGAGGTTGATCGTGTGTGTATGTGAGTGTGTGTGTCTGTCCGTGTGACTCGTAATATGTGTCAAGAGAGTGAGGGGAGACTTCTCTATGTAGGTGACTGAAGCTAATGTGTTTAACACCAGAGGTCAGAAAGACAGAGATCTGTAGAAGTAACAAGTTTTGATCTGAATCCCGCTCCACAATAACGACACTTAAGCGAAAGTAGCGGATTTTGTGAATAAAACAAAGATTTGTCAAGGGAACTTCTGTCAAGAGAGGAAGGAAATAAGCCGGACACGTCAGAAGAGGATATTTATTTTGGGAATCGTAATATGAAAAAGGAGCAGGCCGAGATATTAGGTTTTGTCCCTCAGAAAGAGATCGTCTACAACAAACTTCTCCCGTACGCAGATAAACTAGACCGCGAATCCAATGACATTTTGGCCCAGATTAAAGGGAACTTGGGTCGGGCTGTCCAGCTCCGTGAGTTATGGCCAGGAGTTTTATTTTGGACCCGGAAACTCTCCACGTGAGTATATTCAAGACTCAAAAAAATGCTTTGCTGCGGTAATTGAACCCGTTTTGTTAACAAAGTGACCGAGTGACTCAGGTAGCTTGTAGCCGTTAGCTCGCGAGCTAAAGGCTAAAGCGCTACCTGAGTCACTCAGCTGTCCTTGCTCATATGTAAACATCACATATTCACCTGCCAGGACTCCATATTGACCTTTCAGAATATCGAGAGTAATATTACGTTGCTCTAGTGTCTCAGAGTGGCTTCAGTAGGTAAAAAGGCAGGAAATGTGGGACTGTTGTAAGCTCATTTCTAAGCTAATCAGCTAACAGGCTAACATTAGTGCTGGATAAGCAGCTGACACATGCATCACTGCAACTAGTGGTTTGTCTTTAAAAAGACACTTTACCTGACTGCATACAATTTCTGTACATTAGTTGCCTTATTCATTTCAATCAATTTAATATGTTTCTTATTGACAATTGAAAAGTGATTCATGATCAGTTTTCACCGTATTGAACCGCATTGACACTGGAACCTTATTTTATGCTTAATTTAAGTCTTTCTTTAAAGGTCAGATAAAGGTGATATTGTTCTATTACAATGTCGCATGCTTACGTTTTATTTAGTGACACTTAAAGTCTTTCATGAGTTTCTTGTGCATGATTCATAACATTGAAGTAGGACCCTTCGTATGATGAGTAATTGATCACCTATGATGTTTAAAACTACATCGGCTTTGCTCCTACACTGCAGAGTTTGTACTATACAAAATGCTTGACAGTATCTCTGCTTAAATGGGCAATGTGTTTACAAACCTAATTTCCTAAACATTTGGCCTCTTACCTCATCATCAGATTAAATTCAAGGCCGTGAGAAAGTGTTTTCTAAAGGGTTTTGTATTTGCAGCCAGAGTGGGCATGTCATATGTTGAATTGGATATAATCCGCAGTTGAGTGACCGAGTCATTCGAGTCGATTCAGTGAAGAAGTGAGTGTTTGATTCAGAACGTTGACTCATGTGCTTCATTTAGATTGAGTCGCCAATGGTTTCAAGTGATTCAGCGTTGAGCCCATGTTCGTTTTTGAGTACAGAGTGAGCAGAAGCCGAATAAATTGACACGCGCACACACACACACACACACACACACACACACACACACACACACACACACAAACCGTGTTTGACATTGATAATATTAACAAATGTTACTTGTTGTGCACCAAATCAGCACATTAGAATGATTTCTGACGGATCATGTGACACTGAACGCTGCTGAAAATTCAGCTTTGCCGTTACAGTAATAAAATAAGTTTTAAAGTGTACTAATGTTTCACAATATTACTAATATTACTGTATCTTTGTTTACTGACCTCAAAAGTTTGAACAGTGTATGTTTGTGTGTATATAGATAAATAACTTTTTAATAATTGTTAATGGGTGTGTGTCTATATACGTATACTCTCCCATAGATAGTGTTTGCCATGGCACTGCAGTTTAATAGGTGAAAAGGAAACTCTGCCATACAACTAACAGGGTCAAATAGGAAAAAGTGAGAGCTGAGTGTTTTTAAAGGCTCTGCCTCTTATATAATCTATTTTGATGACCTGTTTCAATAATTGTGCCATGCTAGCCTGACTCAGCGTTAGTCAGACTCACAGCGCTCTCTGTTTGTCTCATGATCATGTCTTTGTGCTTACATGATAAGGTCAGAAGAATTGCTCCAACAGATATCTGATGGCCATATGTGCTACCCTGGTTTTTTTCACTGTAATATGTTTCGTTTTGGGGTGGTGGATGCCCATATATTTATTGTGATAATTTTAAAGGGTTAGTTCACCCAAAAATGGAAATTCTCTCATTAATTCCTCACCCTCATGTCGTTCCAAACCCGTAAGACCTTCGTTCATCTTTGGAACACAAATCAAGATATTTTTTATGAAATCCAAGCGCTTTCTGATCCCTAAATAGACAGCAATTTAATAACCACTTTCAAGGCCCAGAAAGGAAGTAAAGACATAGTCCATGTTAAAATAGGGATGATAGTTAAAATAGTCCATGTGACTACAGTGGTTCAACCTTAATTTTATGAAGCGACAAGAATACTTTTTGTAAGCAAAAAACAAACAAAGATAATGACTTTATTCAACAATTTTTCTTCACGTCTGTCGCAGTTCTCCTATGCTGTTGACATAGTAAATACAGTACAGCCAGTGGCGTAGCAAATCAGTCCTGGGCCCATATGCAAAAAAATTGTACGGGCCCCCAAACCCTGCCCCCAAGTACATCGGAGAGATATTTATAGACGTTCACTGTAGCGTAAAGAAAATACCATACCAAACAATACCATAAAAAACACACTCTACCCATCAACTTATCACAACCAGAACAGAACAAAAAAAAAATCTAAAATAATCCAGGCTCAGCATGCAGTCAGTGTACTACTGCATGCAAACACAAACGATCTTGGCACGGTGGCCCAAAATGTAAAAACACAAACCAACTCCTTATTCTCCGGGCCTTTTTCTTTCTGCAAATTCATCCATGACATCTTTGGTGTTTAATTCACGGCTTTGTTCATTCTCAATGGAAAGAATTGCCAGTCCCGATAGTCTGTTCTGCGACATGCTCCGCAATTTTTTTTTTTATTAGCTTCAGTTTTGAAAATGAGCGCTCCGCTAAAGCAACAGTAACAGGGATGGTAAGAAAAAGAACTAAAACTGTGCACATGGCAAGCTGTCGTCTATATTGTTATTCTCATCCAAAGACGGACACAACTTCCCTCTCACCTTCAACATCAGTGTCTTTCGCACTAGGCTGGCAGAAAAAAACTCTGTTGCTCTAAATTACTCAAGTCTATTTTGGATAGTTTTTGTGTCGCAAGACTCACGACTAACTTCTCCACTCTCTCCTTCCTCTTAAAGGCCCTGCTTTTATGTTTTTATTTGTCCACCCTTTAATGTTCAACTTGCTAGCCACTAACCTCTCACACAGTGTTTTATTTTTTATTTTGGCACGGCTATGCAGTGTTTGCACGTATTGCAGCATAATGAAAAAAAATACGGCATAGTACTACTACGGCAGCCGTGGGGTGCAAAAAATAACAAATACACACAAGAAATTACGGAGAAACAAAAAATCACTGCACATGATATGCATACAAAAATATATTTATTGTGGCCATGAATTTAAAATGAATTCCCACATTTTAATTAAAAGGTTCTCCTGTGCGGGACCCCAATCGGTCCGGGGCCATTTGAACATGCATACCCTGCATGCCCTGCAAGTCCAGTGCTTCCGAGTTTTGTCAGAGCTACGCCAAAACATGTTAGCACTACGACGCATACATGTGCTGCTGACGCAGGACCTGGCCAATGTAAACTGCGTAGGAGACTGACACAGATGAGAAGAAATTGTTGAATAAAGTAGTTTTTTTTTTTTTTTTTTTTTTTTTTGTGCACAAAAAGTATTCTCAACGCTTCATAAAATTAAGGTTGAACCCCTGGAGTCAAATGGACTATTTTAACAATGTCTTTACTTCCTTTCTGGGCCTTAAAAGTGGTAATTAAATTGCTTTCTATGGAGGGGTCAGAAAGCTCTCGGATTTCATCAAAAATATCTTCGTGTTCTTAAGTGCCGAAGGTCTTAAGGTTTTGGAATGACGTGAGGTGAGTAATTAAGGACATCATTTTAATTTTTGAGTGAACTAACCCTTTAGGATATATATGTTTTAGGATATGCTAGTTTAGAAATTCTGTAGATTACTTACTGTTCTAGAATATGCAAGTTTTTGTTTTGTGAATCATGCTGTTTCTGTCCCTCTCCTGCTCTCTGTTTTCCACTTGTATGACATGATCTCTGCCCCTTGATAGGTACCTTCGGCTGTACGGGAGGAAGTTCAGCAAGGAGGACCATGTGCTCTTCATCAAGCTTCTGTACGAGCTGGTCACCATCCCCAAACTGGAGATCAGCATGATGCAGAGCTTTGCACGACTCCTTGTCAACTTACTGAAGTACGTGAAAGTGTCCCCAACGAACACCTGACCATTGTCATTGAACACAAGCCCCACACCATGATTAATGCATCATTTTTAATGTTTTAAATTGGCTCTATTTGTAAAGTAAAAAAAAAAAAAAATATTTTCTAATGTACAGAAAGAAAGAACTGCTGTCCCGGGATGATTTGGAGTTACCTTGGAGGCCTTTGTACGATCTCTATGAGAGTATCCTGTACTCCAAAACGGAGCATCTTGGTCTTAACTGGTTTCCAAAGTAAGCCTCTCTCTCTTTTTCATCTTTCTACCTATCTTTCACTGATTCTAGCTTGTTGTGAACCATGCTTACAAGTCTAATGTCCATGGAACAACATTTTATATGTGTCTTGATACTTTAAGTTCAAATGTAGTTATCTGCCATTTTTAAAACCATTCAGCAGATTTCCCCCTCAAAATCAACACAAAAATTGTGCAAACATGTATATATCACATCATATTTGCAGAGATGGAAAGTGTTTCTGTATTGTGAACCTGGATATGACGCACGGTTCATTGTACAGGGTGTGGTCATGGGAGTGGAAAAACTTGTCAGTGTTTGCCACGTTTGGTTCATGGAAAACTAGGACCCTGATGCTGTCTAAGATTTAGCAATTTGTTTGTATTATTGTCTTTCTACATTTTAGTTTGGGCCTTTTAATGAGCACTGCTGACTCTTGTAACACAACCATATCCATTTAACACACAGTATTCTAAGAACCTGCTAAACAATTACAACTGTAAGATTGATGTTATTGGTATGTCTAGCATTGGCTTATGCATCTTTCCTTTTCTCACATTCAGTTATCGAGCAGAAGCCTCAACTAAACAAAAATTGCTTAATATTGTGCGGAAGCGGTAAGCACAGCCGTGTTTTACATGTTGCACTGTACTTTTCCAAGGGCAGTCGCTCATGTTTAATTGCATGTGTCCAAAATTAAAAGCAAATCAACTATCTAAATGACAAATCCCACCACAGCTTACACCTGTGTTTGTACTTATAATCTTTGTTCTTGTCATAGCCTAGTCATATCCACTTAATAACATGCTTCATAAACAGATCAGGAAATTGTGCTCCCATTAAAGTTTCTAATAATTCATCTTTTTCTGTCAAACACAATTCCTGGTGGCTCAGATGTCAGTCAGCTCTTTATATTCAGGATACAGAACTCTCCTGACAAACTCTAGTGGCACAATGACAAAAAAGTTTTTGTAAATAACTATTCTTCAGCACACCTCCTCCAGGAATGGGATAGACTCATCGCTGTGACTTCATTCTTTTAATCTACAGAATCTTTTGATTTTCACAGGTGGGCGATGGGTTTATATTAAAGAAAATTCAGGGCTGTGTTTCCCAAAAGCATTGTAAGCCTGTACAGTTCTGGAAGTAAAAACTACATTCATTTTCTCCATAGGCAAATAGATTTTTAACAATAACCTTTAAAGACAGTCGCACTGTGAGCTATGAGATTAATCAATGGTATATGCATTTGTTGAAGCCATCCATGTGCATTATTTCAACTTATTTTGAAAATAATCATGTTTAACAGCTCAATTCATGGTGAAAAACTTCATTACCCATGATGCCGTACAAAATCCCCTCGTGGCGAGCAAATAATGCCAAAAAGCTTGCAGGGCTTGCCCACTCCCATGAAACATCACAAATAATGTAGTCGAGTTGGTCTTGCCATGCTGTCAGAGTACTTAAAGGGATAGTTCACCCAAAAATGAGAATTACCCCCATGATTTACTCACCCTAAAGCCATCCTAGGTGTATATGACATTCTTCTTTCAGACGAATACAACAAAAAATATAATATGTCCTGGCTAATCCAAGCTTTATAATGGCAGTGAATGGAAGCGCAAAATTTGAAGCCTAAAAAAGTGCATCCATCCATTATAAACTTCCTCCACATGGCTCCAGGGGGTTAATAAAGGCCTTCTGAAGTGAATCGATGGGTTTTAGTAAGAAAAATATCCATATTTAACACGTTATAAAGTAAAAAATCTACCTTCCATCAGACCACCTTCCGTATTCAATTTACGAAAAAACTGTGGAGGAAGTTTATAATGGATGGATGCACTTTTTTGTGCTTCAAATTTTGGGCTGCCATTATAAAGCTTGGATTAGCCAGGACATTTCTTTTTTTTTTTTATAACTCTGATTGTATTTGTGTGAAAGAAGAATGTCATATTCAACTAGGATGGCTTGAGGGTGAGTGAATCATGGGGTACTTATAATTTTTGGGTGAACTATTCCTTTAAAAAAAGTGTGTGTGTATACATGTATATACATATACACATATACACAGGTGCTGGTCATATATAATTAGAATATCACCAAAAAGTTGATTTATTTCACTAATATACAAGTTTCAATTTTGAATAGAATTATATTCATTAATTACACACAGACTGATATATTTCAAATGTTTATTTCTTTTCATTTTGATGATTATAACTGACAACTAAGGAATATCCCAAAGAAAATTAGAATATTGTGAAAAGGTTGAATAGAGTGTGGCACCAGGTGTCTTCAATAATCAGCTGATGAACTCAAAACACCTGCAAAGGCCTTTAAATGGTCTCAGTCTAGTTCTGTAGGCTACACAATCATGGGGAAGACTGCTGACTTGACAGTTGTCCAAAAGATGACCATTGACACCTTGCACAAGGAGGGCAAGACACAAAAGGTCATTGGAAAAAAGTATGGCTGTTCACAGAGCTCTGTGTCCAAGCACATTAATAGAGAGGCGAAGGGAAGGAAAAGATATGGTAGAAAAAAAAGTGTACAAGCAATAGGGATAACCGCACCCTGGAGAGGATTGTGAAACAAAACCCATTTAAAAATGTGGGGGAGATTCACAAAGAGTGGACTGCAGCTGGAGTCAGTGCTTCAAGAACCACTACGCACAGACGTACACAAGACATGGGTTTCAGTTGTCGCATTCCTTGTGTCAAGCCACTCTTGAACAACAGACAGCGTCAGAAGTGTCTCGCCTGGGCTAAAGACAAAAAGGACTGGACTGCTGCTGAGTGCTCCAAAGTTATGTTCTCTGATGAAAGTAAACTTTGCATTTCCTTTGGAAATCAGGGTCCCAGAGTCTGGAGGAAGAGAGGAGAGACACACAATGCACGTTGCTTGAGGTCCAGTGTAAAGTTTCCACAGTCAGTGATGGTTTAGGGTGCAATGTCATCTGCTGGTGTTGGTCCACTATGTTTTCTGGGGTCCAAGGTCAACACAGCCGTATACCAGGAAGTTTTAGAGCACTTCATGCTTCCTGCTGCTGACCAACTTTATGGAGATGCAGATTTCATTTCCAACAGGACTTGGCACCTGCACACAGTGCCAAAGCAACCAGTACCTGGTTTAAGGACCATGGTATCCCTGATCTTAATTGGCCAGCAAACTCGCCTGACCTTAACCCCACAGAAAATCTATGGACTATTGTGAAGAGGAAGATGCGATATGCCAGACCCAACAATGCAGAAGAGCTGAAGGCCCCTATCAGAGCAACCTGGGCTCTCATAACACCTGAGCAGTGCCACAGACTGATCGACTCCATGCCACGCCGCATTGCTGCAGTAATTCAGGCAAAAGGAGCCCCAACTAAGTATTGAGTGCTGTACATGCTCATACTTTTCATGTTCATACCTTTCAGTTGGCCAAGATTTCTAAAAATCCTCTCTTTGTATTGGTCTTAAGTAATATTCAAATTTTCTGAGATACTGAATTTGGGATTTTCCTTAGTTGTCAGTTATAATCATCAAAATTAAAAGAAATAAACATTTGAAATATATCAGTCTGGGTGTAATGAATGAATATAATATACAAGTTTCACTTTTTGAATGGAATTAGTGAAATAAATCAACTTTTTGATGATATTCTAATTATATGACCAGCACCTGTGTGTGTGTGTGTGTATATGTGTATATATATGTGTGTATGTATATATGTGTATGTATACATGTATGTGTGTGTATATGTATGTATATTTTGCAATAAACTTAATTTATTATGTTGATATAATCAACAACCTTTAAATTAATAGTTTTATATTTCATCATATATTTTAATTTGATTGTCATTTGTAATGTTTCATGGGATTCTAGTTATTTCTCTCACTAAAGCTGTTAAAGGGATAGTTCACCCAAAAAATTGTATTTGATGTTTATCGGTTTATCCCCAGGGCATCCAAGATATGGGTGACTTTTTCTTCAGTAGAACACAAATGAAGATTTTTAACTCCAACTGTTGCAGTCTGCCAGTCGTATAATGCATGTGAATGGAAAAAAATATACACATACAAATCCATGTTAAACTTTGCAGCTCATGACGACACATTGATGTCTTAAGACACGAACCGAACAGTATATATATGTGTGTGTGTGTGTGTGTGTATATGTATATATGTATACTTTTTCAGCAGTGTTGGATAGCGAGGTCTGTACACAATCTGGCGTAGTTTGCTGTATAAATACCGTAAACTACGCCAGATTGTGTACAGACCTCACTTACCGGACATAATATATACTTCCAAATCCAACACTGCTGAAAAAGTGGACATGCCCTGGTACCAGTGGTATAGTGGGACAGTTCATCTAAAACGCAAAAGAAGATATTTTGAAGTTTGGGAACCACACAACTTTGGAGCCCTTTGACTTCAGTTGTATGGACAAAAAAGCTGACACATTTTAATATCATCTTTTGTTTTCCGAAGTAGAAAGAATGTCATGCAGTACATTTTTGTTGAAGCTTTCAATGCTTTTGGGAAATGTAACAGTCTGGTGTCAGTCCTGTTTCTTTTAGGTCAGGCTGTATATGTGGGTCGGATCACTTCGGCTCGCTGTTTTAGAGGGCAAGGTCACACAACTTTTGCCAATTTTCCCCTTGGGTTCTGGTATCATTGTGTTCTATTTTAATCTCGCCCGAAATGAGAGTGTGCTGAATGTGGAAGGTATTTGTTTACACTTGCACTGAGAGGAAGATCAACAGCTGCTATGACTTGCTTAGTTTCGCTGGGAGTGTATTTTTAGAATTAGGGATGTGGAAGACCACATATTTTAATTATCAACTAGTCAGTGGGTTATCTGAAGCACTAGTTGATTCAGTTGTTTAAATGGATAGTCCATGAAACAAAAATTTGTTCATTAATATTTACTCACACTCATGTCATTGCAAACCTTGTCTTTATTCTTGTGGAACACACACACAAAAAAATCAATATTTTGGGAACCAAACAACATTGTGACTTCCATTTATATCAGGGGTGTCCAAAGTTGGTCCTGGAGGGCCATTGTCCTGCAGAGTTTAGCTCCAATTTGCCTCAACACACCTGCCTGGAAGTTTCTAGTATGCCTAGTAAGACCTTGATTGACTGGTACCAGTGTGTTTAATTGGGGTTGGAGCTAAACTCTGAAGGACAGTGGCCCTCCAGGAGCAGGATTGGACACCCCTGCATTACATGGATAAAAAATATTCATTTCTCAATATATTTTTTTGTGAGACTGAATACTCCAAGTCAGTCATACAGGTTTGGATTGACATGCGGGTGAGCAAATGATGTCAGAATTTCTTTTTTGGGTAAGATCCAGTAGACCCCAATCGGATGCATTTTAAGGAGATGTTCATGAAATTGGATGTGTTCTTGCATTCAAAAATCAGCTGGATCAGCCAAATCAGAATGGAACAGAATGCAGGTTGAACAAATCGTAACTTTACAAGCTATCTTAAAAATGCAACTTCCATAGTCCAAAACATAGGTTACTAATAAATATAGAACAAATAATTTAAATACATTTTATAGTACAATACTATCATAGTCCTCAAAAAAATACTATGGACTTAAAAGCACCACAGCCAAAAAATTTTAAGGTAGTTATCCTAAATGACTAGTCCACCATCCTGACCTTTCCCTGTTTACAGCATTTAGTAACATTATTGTATTCTTAAAGACAACTTTAACAAGATAAAGTAAATATGTATTTAGGAGCAGCTTCCTGATTTGAATTGGCTGTTAATGCAGCGTGAATATATTCAGTGTTTTTGAGCTCGGTTATAAAAAGGACACGAGGAGAACCTGATAACCTGGCATATTGCACTGATGTGCCCAGGTGCTGGTGTTGGGAATCTCTCATTTACACTTTCACAAAACATACTGTAGTTGGGTTTCTGCTTTGCACGTGGTCTAATCGCATCTTTTGCTTCAACCTCAAATAAGCCATGTCTTTCATATTATATTAATGTACTACTTTTTCTCTCTCTCTCTCTCTCTCTCTCTCTCTCTCTCTCTCTCTCTCTCTCTCTCTCTCTCTCTCTCTCTCTCTCTCTCTCTCTCTCTCTCTCTCTCTCTCTCTCTCTCTCTCTCTCTCTCTCCTCTGCCTGTTCACTCCCTCTAGCTCAGTTGAGAATGTGTTGAAGACCCTAGTCAAGAGCTGCAGACTGTGAGTACTCTTTCAATCCTCTGTCATTCACTAATGTGCCTATAAATGTTCGACCCCATTCACAAAGGAATTGCACATTGTGTTAATCAGCTTTCCGTTGTGCTGTTGAGAGAATCATGTAATCAGGCCGTTGTTAGACAAGCCCACATCTTTCACACTGAGCCGATTACAGCTCTCTTAACACATTATACCATTTCGTTTCATATAACAACCACTTTTCATAATTTTGCAAGAGCTCACATAACGAATAAATATGGATCTGAGAAAATGGCATGTGATTTTTTTTTTGTTCTCATAATGTTTGTTTGTGTGTCTGTGTGTGCGTAGTTATTTCCCTGAGTCTGCCACACAGGAGATGCTTGATGAGTGGCGACCGTTACTGTGTCCGTTTGATGTCACCATGCAGAAGGCCATCGGCTACTTTGAGCTCTTCTTGCCAACCATCATGTCCCCAGAACAGCATCACAAAGGCTTCAAGTAAGACCCTCTTTTGCAACCTAGTAGAGCTGCACGGATCACAATTTTTTTTGGTTTCAAACAGAGATCACGATTCTCCCATGATTCTGAACAGACAATTTAAACAGTATAAAATGTAATTTACTAGAGGTTCTGACAAATGTAAGTTGCTGCAGTCTATTTAAAATGTTCAATGACTCACTCCACTACTTAATTGTTTCATTACCGGATAAATCAGCATTTTTTAATTTTTTTTTAAACAAATATCTTGAATGAATGATTTAATAACAAATG
The DNA here is from genome assembly GCA_018749465.1 of Paracanthobrama guichenoti. Lineage (NCBI taxonomy): Eukaryota > Metazoa > Chordata > Actinopteri > Cypriniformes > Gobionidae > Paracanthobrama > Paracanthobrama guichenoti. The sequence goes on from CM031954.1 coordinate 1,117,014, forward strand.
CGACACGGGCGAATCATTGTCATTTAGGAATGAGATTGTGTGGGTGTTTGAATCGAGATCGCAATCTTTTAATGATTAATCGTGCAGCTCTACAACCTAGTAATGAAATAACAGGGTTACAGTCTAGTCATAAATTATAAGTCTAGCCAACAAGTCTGACCCTGGGTAATAGGAGTATTTGTGCATGTTTTAGGTTATGGTTTGATGAACTGATGGATCTCTGGGTCTCAGTGCAAAACCTGCCCGCTTGGGAGGGTGTAAGTACTTCTCATTCGAGAATTCATTTGTTAAGTGCAAAATATTATGTCACTGTTGGTTTTCTATCCTCTGTTTCCCTTTTACAGAATCTAGTGAATCTTTTTGCACGTCTGGCTAATGACAACATTGGTTATGTGAACTGGGATCCATACATTCCCAAGGTACTGTCCTGCTTGTATACACTACTTTTCAATGTTTTGAGGTTGAAAATGTTTTTGACAGAAGGTTCTTATGCTCACCAAGCCATTTATTCGATCAATAATACAGTTAAAACATTTCTTATTATTATTTTTATCAAGAGCTATGTTTCCATCCACCATTTTTATGTGCATTTTGGGATATTGCATAAAAAAGGCTTGATGGAAATGCCAAGATGAGCATAAATTCAAAAAATTTGCATAAAAAAACGCATGTCCTCAATTGAGGCGGATACATTTTTATTTTATAAGATAAGAAGACATGCTCATAAACAACGATGGAAACATATTTACTGAATAAATCCCTCGATGCACAACAAATAACCGTTGGCTTTGCCTCAACAGTGGATGTGATTGGATAACTAAACTATTTGATTGCACAGCATCTCAGATGTTGGCTGATCATTCTGAAATGCCTGAGCCAAAGTCTGTCATCAGAATGATTTGGTATAATGACCTCCCAGAACAGTATCGCACGATTGCATTCCCAAAACGCCAGGCATCCGAATGCAAGATAACATGACAGTGTTTATTGCGTTTCATCTGCGTGCTCTGAGACCAAAAGTAATTTATGATGGGAAAAAAGAGCCACATTGGCTTCCCAGATTGCAGCAGCTTTCATTTTTATTATAGATATTTTTTATTTTGTGATAATTTCCCAGGAAGTGACAGTTTTGTTCTCTTGAACATATGGGATGGAAACGCTGCTTTATTCGCAAATGTTTTATGAGATTGTTTCCAATTTTGCACACAAGTTAAATTCGCAATTTTCAATGGAAACATAGCTAATGTTAAAGACAGTTGTGCTGCTTAATATTTTTTGTAGAAACCGTGATACATATTTTTTTTTTTTTAGGATTCTTTGCTCAGTAGTTCAAAGGAATAGCATTTATTTGAAATCCTTGCTGGATAAAAGTATTGATTGAAAAGGAAGACTTACTGACCCCAAACTTTTGAGCCTTATTATAGATGATAATCTAAAGACATTGTATACTGATATTTTGTTGTCTTGTTTCAGATCTTTACCAGAATCCTGCGTAGCTTCAATCTCCCTGTTGGCACCAGCCAAATGGTTGTTCCCAGATACTTGACCAACTCCTATGATATCGGTCATGTGGTCCTCTGGATTTCCTCCATGCTGGTAAGTTTCATGAGTCACACTCCTCCTATAAATAGGTTAATTATTAAAGGATGCATTTACTTTAAAGATCACTTTCTATAATATTCTTTGTCATATTGTTCAGGGTGGCCCACAGAACCAGGCCCAGAAACAGCTTAATGGGCTCTTCAGTAGTATTGCATCCTTCTACCACCCTTCAAACAATGGGCGCTGGCTGGTAAGAACAATAAAACAATATGGTGCAATGCAAAATCTTGGTCTCCTTGTCCCCAGACTAGTCCAAACTACTCCTTGAGTCCAGTCTAGAACTGTCTGCGGTTTGTGTTGTCAGCTGAGTTTTATGTTTGCGTGCCATGAGTGTGATATGCAGTGACAGATGGTCCTCAGACAGAGTGAGGTCACTCCACATTCCAACTTCTGAAACACCAGTAACAACTTTCCAGTTATCGACCACTAGTCATCCTTGACATGCATCCTTTTCCTGCACTAATGAGTAAAGTATCATACAATATCATGAGGGTCATTAGCAAAGTTAATTAACTCCCTATGGCAATAAAGCCTTTCTTCTTTGAAACTGGATGTTATTCAAGTGTTAATGTCAGAAGGAAGTAGTATTACTGAGCCTTTTATGCCTATATGCTACATTACTTTTCAAAAGTAGTTATGTGCCGAAAATTATTTTTTTTATCGAAACACCGAAATAAAATTTTTAATTTAGCATGAAGAAAACTGAAACGGAAAATAAAGTTTGAATAATACATTTGGGTAATTGAACACGGTATGCTGTTCAGTGTCGTGTTCTCAGGTGATAAACTCTCTGAAGAAGCAACTGCTTCTTTTCTTTTTTTTGTTGCTCTTTCAGATTTTTTTTTTTTTTTTTGTTGCATCACTATTCAAAAGTTCGGTGATCAGTAATATTTGTATGTTTTTTGTTTTTTAAGAAATTGACACTTCTGCTCGCTCAAGCATCGTTAAATCAATGTTATGATTGGTTTATTGATATATGCCAGATTTTTTTTTTAAAAGGTCATGAAACTCCCTGTTTCAGCTCAAGTTATTGCCAAAGTTTTGAAAAATACAAAAGTGGGAGAGTGGTAAGCTGTGGAATGGAGGAGGAAGAGAGGAGACAACACAACAATGGCTTCAGATTCAGACTGTTTTATTTTGCTCTTATTGAGTTAAAAGCATCAAAGCTTCCCAAAATTCATGTTGCAGTTCACCATTATAAGCAACAACATGAACGTATATTATACTTGGTTTGTAAGCTCTCCATAATATACACAAATACATGCAAATCCTGTGTTGCATTTGTACTCTACACAGCTGTTTGTATTTGTACTCTGCATTGAATATATATATATAATATATGAACGAGCTGTTGCATCTTTAATAACTTTTTATGCTTGTTTTGCTGCAGTTTTATATGCTCTTTCATTGGTTGTGGGGCCATAAATACTGGTTGCGCACTCAGTGTGGGTGAATAGCGTCTGGGTCGAAGACGCAAGATCTATAGAACTTATGCGACGCAGAAACTCTTTTTATCCATTTAATGCATATCTCACTTGCTGTATGCAATCTAACTGTTTGAAGAGCCTATCATAGGAAATCAATGTGTGCTGTTGTAAATAATTAAGCAAAACGTCTTCTCATAGGATAAGGACACGCAGTTTCATGAATAATTATGAGGTGCAAATTAGTCATCGATGTTCTATAGTCTAAGAAACGACATTTACATGAAGGTGAATTTAATAAACTTTGGCAGACAGTTGTGGTATTGGAAGAAGTGTAAAAAGCTCCGTGCAGTGTTTATTTTTCAGATGCTTATGTATGAATTTCAGTCCAGTTTTGGTTTCAAAATGGCCAAAAGAACCCCATTTTTCTAAAAAGAAAAAACTTTAGTCTATGGTTCTGAAGGCTGTTCCTCCTTGCACGAGTAGCTCTACTGTCTTGAAAGAAGGCAGCAAACTGGATCTAACCAGGACTGAGCATATTTGGACAGAAATTGAACCGAACATGCCAAATGATACTTTCATCTGCAACAGTGAAGCAAAGACTTTGGGATGCTGCTGACATTTTAGACAAGGTTTCAAAGAATAAGCTTCATCTGAAACTACAAGTTTATCACTATTATGGGGGGGTGCTACAGAATGCATGGGACAAAACTTTAGATCTCAGTCTCATTGATATCATTACGGATGAAAATCTTAATCCAAAATTAAAATTCCAACTCATGCGTATGTTTTCTTGTCGTCTCCAGATGAAGCTGATGAAGCTTCTACAGCGTCTACCTGCCAGTGTGGTTCGACGGCTACATCGGGAGCGCTATAAGAAACCCTGCTGGATCACCACTGTTCCCACCAGTCACAGACTCACTGACCAGGATGTGACGGACTTCGTGGAGAGCATGAAGCAGCCGGTACTGATGGCCATGTTTAGCAAGACAGGCAGCATGGACGCAGCTCAGGCCCTGCAGAACCTAGCCTTGATGAGACCAGAGCTGGTCATCCCACCTGTGCTGGAGAAGTGAGTGTGTGGAACTGCTAGGGCATGTAGGCGCTAATATTAGAGTGAAATAGACTAATTTACATAAATGGGCTGCGTTGAAAAGAATGATGCTGACTAATGATAAACCAGCAAAGATAAGCTATATGCAAATATATGATCTTTTTTTAAATCTCTTCTGATACATTTATTAGTGTATTATTTTACTATAATAATATGTTGCTGATTAAATGTTAATATCTTAGTTTTATAGTCTTTAAATGGTTATTGAAAATTACTTGTGGTATAAACATCAGTACGTCTTAAAGCTTTATCATAGCCCGTGTAGTGGCTTCTTTTATTCACTGTCAGGATTTACAAATCCAATCTTTGTAAATAGGCTTTGTAAGCAGTCATCTTAAAATCCAACGTAAAGCAGGAGCTAGACTGTTCCCAAAGGAGGAAGCCACTGTGTGTAATGTGTGAATGTGCTGCCCCCTGCAGGACGTATCCTGCTATGGAGACACTGACGGAGCCACACCAGCTTACTGCCACTCTTAGCTGCATGATTGGCATGGCCCGCAGTCTTCTCAGTGGCGACCGACATTATCCCGAAGGTCCTGCGCACGTCCTGCCCCTGCTTATGAGAGCACTGCCTGGTGTTGATCCTAATGACTTCAGCAAATGCATGGTGGGTAAACTGTGTAATAAACAATTAATGACAAAGTACCCAGAATTGTTGCGCTCTCAGCTGTGAATTTATTCAAATGTGACTTAAAATCTTGAATTTTTTTTTTTTAGATCACATTCCAGTTCATTGCTACTTTCACTACTCTAGTGCCTTTGGTGGACTGTTCATCAGCCCTCCACGAGAAGAATGACTTGACAGAGGTAATGCTCTGAAATATGTAAAAAAACACCCATTGCGCATAATTATTATTTATGTATTTAGTCATAAAAATGTTTGCTTTTTGTAGATGGAGAGAGAGTTGTGTTCGGCATCTGCTGAGTTTGAAGACTTTGTTCTGCAGTTTATGGACAGGTGAGTCATTTAGTCGTGCATGCTTCAAAAAGTATAAAACATTTGTATTGTTGTGGCTTATGTCCTATTTTATGTGCCTGTAGGTGTTTTGCATTGATTGACAGCAGCACTCTGGAGCAGACACGTGAGGAGACGGAGACAGAGAAAATGACTCATTTAGAGAGTCTGGTGGAGCTGGGCCTTTCATCCACTTTCAGCACCATTCTGACACAGTGCTCCATGGAGATATTCAAGGTTTTTTTTTATTACATTTAATAGGAATTTAATGTAATTTCATTTTTTTTAATTTTATTTTTATTTTTTAGCATATTTTCTTTAAAGTACAGTTTTTTGCAATAGAAGTAGCAGACTCTGTCGCATCTTAGTAATTAGACTGATTTTGCAAGTCTTAAAAAAAAAAAAAAAAAAAAAAAAACATTTTTTAAATAGCATTCATGACAACAGTTGTCTGAAATTCAGACCATTGACTCTTTATAGACTGATTCACCAGTTGTCTCGACTGATTGGTCACTCCGATTTAACGGCACGCTGCACTTTATTGTTGTATTTGCAAGAATTCTGTGAGGACAGTGCAATGTAAAGTTGTTTTGACTGTCTATATTATTTTGTGGCACCCATGTACACTACTGTTCAAAAGTTTGATGTCAGTAAAGTTATTTTGTTTAAAGAAATGAATACTTTTTTCTAACCTGGATGCCAGCTGAATTTAGCCACAGCATTTGAGGTCAGGAAGTTCGGTCTGGACTTTGATCCATTGTGGAGAAACTATGCTTGAACTAGAGCTGTTCGGACCAATCAAATTGTCAGGGCGGGCTTTATACGATGATGGACAGATGATCCACAGTAACGTCATCATTCACGTCAACAAAGAGCGCTTGGGTTGAATTAGTTTGCTAAATGGAGAACTTGTTTGTATATGCAGTCACCTTTACTATTTCTCTCAAAAATTATGATTGTGTTGGTAAGTACTCCGTGTATCCTTTAAAATCTTTTTACAACACCAGCAAAGATCGTTTACACTCATCTTCTTCTACTTCTTCCAGCGTGCGTGCAGTTGAGTTCTGTTGCGTTGCTCTGATTGGTTGTAGGTCTATCCAATTGAGGGCAGAGGCATTTTCACCCCATAATCACAGCCTAACGGAGCAGTATCTGACTCATATTCTGACTAGAATCTGAGTATGACGACGTCAGGTTAACTTTATTCAGCATGTGATTAATTAAATTTATCAAAAGTGACAGTAAAGACATTTATAATGGTACAAAAGATGTCCATTTCAAATAAATGCTGTTCTTTTGAACTTTCTATTCAAAGTAAAAAAATTTTTTAAAAAGTTTTGCCGTTTTCAACATTGATAAGAAGAAATTTTCTTGAGCAGCAAATTAGAATGATTTCTGAAGGATCATGTGGCTGAAGTCTGGAGTAATGTTGAAAATTTAATTTTGCCATTACAGAAATAAATTACATTTTGAAATGTATTATAAACCCGATTCCAAAAAAGTTGAGACACTGTACAAATTGTGAATAAAAAAAGAATGCAATAATTTACAAATCTCATAAACTTATTTTGTATTCACAATAGAATATAGATAACATATCAAGTGTTGAAATTGAGACATTTTGAAATGTCATGCCAAATATTGGCTCATTGTGGATTTCATGAGAGCTACACATTCCAAAAAAGTTGGGACAGGTAGCAATAAGAGGCCGGAAAAGTTAAATGTACATATAAGGAACAGCTGGAGGACCAATTTGCAACTTGTTAGGTCAATTGGCAACATGATTGGGTATAAAAAGAGCCTCTCAGAGTGGCAGTGTCTCTCAGAAGTCAAGATGGGCAGAGGATCATCAATTCCCCCAATGCTGCGGCCAAAAATAGTGGAGCAACATCAGAAAGGAGTTTCTCAGAGAAAAAGTTATCATCATCTACAGTGCATAATATCATCCAAAGATTCAGAGAATCTGGAACAATCTCTGTTAGTAAGGGTCAAGGCCAGAAAACCATACTGGATGCCGTGATCTTCGGGCCCTTAGACGGCACTGCATCACATACAGGAATGCTACTGTAATGGAAATCACAACATGGGCTCAGGAATACTTCCAGAAAACACAATCCACCGTGCCATTCGCCGTTGCCAGCTAAAACTCTATAGGTCAATAAAGAAGCCATATCTAAACATGATCCAGAAGCGCAGGCGTTTTCTCTGGGCCAAGGCTCATTTAAAATGGACTGTGGCAAAGTGGAAAACTGTTCTGAGGTCAGACGAATCAAAATTTGAAGTTCTTTTTGGAAAACTGGTTCTTTTTGAACCCTCCGGGTACTGAAATGGCCAGCCCGCAGTCCAGATCTTTCACCCATAGAAAACATTTGGTGCATCATAAAGAGGAAGATGCGACAAAGAAGACCTAAGACAGTTGAGCAACTAGAAGCCTGTATTAGACAAGAATGGGACAACATTCCTATTCCTAAACTTGAGCAACTTGTCTCCTCAGTCCCCAGACGTTTGCAGACTGTTATAAAAAGAAGAGGGGATGCCACACAGTGGGAAACATGGCCTTGTCCCAACTTTTTTGAGATGTGTTGATGCCATGAAATTTAAAATCAATTTATTTTTCCCTTAAAATGATACATTTTCATCTGTTGTATTGTGAATAAAATATTGAAATTCGAAACTTCCACATTATTGCATTCTGTTTTTATTCACAATTTGTACAGCGTCCCAACTTTTTTGGAATCGAGTTTGTGAGATAGAAAAGTGTATATCATAATATTTCACAATATTGCTGTTTTTACTGCAGTTTTGATTAAATAAATGCAGCCTTGGTGAGCATAAGAGACTTATTTTAAAAACTAAAAAATCTTACCAATCCCAAACCTTTTGAACAGTAGTGATTTTTTTTTTTTCTCGTTTTTTTTTACCGTGGCATTGGAAATATTCATGCACGTAAATAGACTTATATGACGTGTTATCTGTTTATAGGTGGCTCTTGAGAAAGTCTTCAACTTTGCCACCACCAATATCTTTGAGACTCGTGTCGCAGGCAGGATGGTGGCAGACATGTGCAGAGCATCTGCTAAGGTAATACTTCCCCTTTCCCCAATTTGTGCAGGCAGATATACAACTGTGAGACCGCATTGATTTAACTCTCCTCTACTTTGTTTCAGTGTCACCCTGCAGAGTCTCTCAGGCTGTTTGTACCACACTGTTGTAACGCCATTACTCATCTAACTGCCAGTATGTACAAGAAAATAAATTGTTTGTGTCATCATAAGTGTGTGTGTCACCATCCTCACTTGAGTTTTGGTGTGTTTCAGATGAAGATGTTTTGAATGAGGAAGAACTGGATAAAGAGCTGCTCTGGAACCTTCAGCTGCTGTCTGAGGTGAACACAACACTATATCATACTGTATATACATAAAAGATTCTGAACTAAAGATCTTAAGCTGTATTCCAAAATCATGATAGCTGCCTATCTAGGCAACATTTTTAGGCATCAAAGACTGTCCTGACTCTTAGGTTGTTCTAGAGTGCTGCCCTCTTAAGGTTGAACGGTGGCTGCTGCAGTTGAATTTTCCTATTGGATGTTGTTGGTCATATGTTGGCTCTTCCAACAGCTCACTACCCACACCCCTGGCACAAGCTCACCACGCCCTAAGAAATGTTTTCCCGCATTGATCACATGAATGGCTTCACTCCAGTATGAACGCATAAGTAGAAGTAGTTACATGAAGTAGAAACATTATGAATTAAACTTACTTGACACTTGCTATCAACATTCTAATGAAGAAAATGCGGTTAAATAATGCAGTTGTCAGTACACGTCAGGCTTTTCGTAAAGGTGGGGAAGAAACGTCCTCTACTTCGAATGACCGCTCTGTTGCAAAGCTACTGGCATCACTCCAGTCACTCTCCATCTTTGTGAGTCAGACAGCTGTCAGTCAGTCCGTCACTGAGGGTCTCAGATGCATGCCCCCCTGCTCAGCCCCACCCTCGGTTTGTCCCCTCTGTCTCCGCTGGGCTCTGCCCACTTTTCCAGCATTTTTGCCAGTGACTACGTTTGCATTGGCACCAATAATGTGACTATTTATAATAGAGTAAGTAAACATGACATGAGCAGAAGTCTTCACTCAAGTTTACATGCAATTTTCATTATTCTGATTATTCGCTAATAAGTATGGTTATAAATCAAATCAAATCACCTTTATATATATAGCGCTTTTAACAAGTCCAATTGTTTCAAAGCAGCTTCATATTGTTAACAGGAAAATAATGCAACAGAATTTGTACAGCCGTTCTGGTGAAACGGTGATGTTATCCAGCTAATTTCAAGTATCATATAGCGTCAATGCGGGCAGATCGGTAATATAGATGAAATTTAGGTGTCCCCAACTGAGCAAGCCAAAAGCCAGAGGCAACGGTGGCAAGGAACCAAAACTCCTTATTACTCCCCAAAAACTTATACCACACTCAGATAGGCATACAGTATGCATGTTACCGGCCATTGTTTTAATCTACTCGCATCAAATTCATAATACATTTTTATGGACAAAGCTTACTGGATATTATTCTACGCCGTGGTGAACATCGCAATGGTTTGCCTGCTGCCGTCGTGTTCTTCGCGCCATGAAGATACGGAGCAGAGACTGCCCAGCGAGTTGTGTTGACAGAGTTTATTAATTTGGAGAAGAGAAAACCTCAGAATAATGTCACCAAGTTAATTCATGAAGTTGTGTGAACACACATTATCCGTGTATGTCTGCGCACATGCGCACTTTGGTCAGGGCGGTAATAATGCGATTAAGGCCTATTTGTTGCGATTAAAATATGCATTTTCTTTGCTTACATTTAAATACTGATGTTAAATAATCTAATTAATTGTGCTGAAATCGCCGAAATTGTGCTCAATGTGCTCTGATCAATGTTCAGCCCAAGCCTATGCTCCACTCATGTACCACTCACACTAACCGGAAAAGCAAAGTCTGGTCAAATAACATGCCGACATGAAATATCTCTGTAGTAAACTTATGTTTGCAATAGCCCTGTACTGTGGTGTGGCATAGCCGTGCTGGGCAACTTGGTTAAACTAGACTCAACTATGAAGTTTGTCTTACATGCACTTTCCATTAGGAGCATTAATGGAGACACTGCCTATAAAAAGTGTTTCAAATCAGTCACCTTACAAGATTTTCTGTTTTTCACAGACAATGATTGTTGTGTTATCTCCAATTGCCACTCCCTCTCACTGATCTTCAGGTGACTCGTGTGGATGGAGAAAAGCTCCTTCCATACCGCACTCAGCTGGTGCAGACTTTGCAGTGTGCTGGCCCCAAGCGACCCCTTAGCTCAAGTGATTTAAACAGGTCCAGCTCCAGTACTTGTCCAGTACTAATGGTGTAAAGTCAAGTAGAATGGCTGTCTTTTCTGTTTTCTCAAATGTATTGGATCATTGTTGATTTCTCTTCCTTCTTTCTTGTTCTTTCCACAGGACTGGGGTCGTCCAGGGGACCTGTGGCACCTGGAGATCCAGTGGCACGTGCCCAGCGCAGAGGAGACGGCATTTGTGTTCTATGTTCTGGACCTGCTGCTGCAGCCTGAGCTCCAGCGTCTGCAAAAAAACTAATTCAGTGTTGAATTTATTTTATTGTTTTTGCTAATGCTGACTTATTTGTGCTTTTTAAACAGAGATGATGTTCTTCAGAGTCTGTGTATAGTCCAGCACTGTTTGCTGGGAGCTGGAAGCATGGCCTGCAACCTGCTGCACCATATTCTCCGTTCCACAGCGCTCACCTACCCCACAGACTACTGCAGTGTGCCCGGCGGCTTCAGACAGACCCAATTCTTCTGGCAGGATCAAGAGTACTTTCACTGCCCATTAACCACTATATGGTACTGCAAAATGCGATTTGTCCAGTATATGTGTAGACTTTTGATCACATAAGTCTTTTCTGTTTTCTCAAATGTATTGGATCATTGTTGATTTCTCTTCCTTAAAAACTTATAATTAGGATATCTTTCCACAGGACTGGGGTAAAATAATTGAAGTAGACTTTGCAGGGTACCTGTGGCACCTGGAGATCCAGTGGCACAGGTTGTTACACAGTAACCCAGCAGTGCAGAGGAGACGGCATTTGTGTTCTATGTTCTGGACCTGCTGCTGCAGCCTGAGCTCCAGCGTCTGCAGAGATACGCACAGGGAGAGCAGGACATGAGCAGGTCAGGGGTCAAAAGTGTACTCTGTAATAATGGTGAAGACAAAAAAAAAACTAATTCAGTGTTGAATTTATTTTATTGTTTTTGCTAATGCTGACTTATTTGTGCTTTTTAAACAGAGATGATGTTCTTCAGAGTCTGTGTATAGTCCAGCACTGTTTGCTGGGAGCTGGAAGCATGCTGCCCCCTCTTGATGGAACGATAGTCACTGGCCTGTAAGTCCTAAAACCCATGGAGATATAGGCTACGGTGTTAAAGGCTGAGCTATAGTCAATAAATAGCAGTCTTACGTGTACATTAATCTGGAGAGATTTGAAAACAGTTTTCATTTCAAAAATGAGTCGCTCATGACTATAGATGTGAGAGCCACTGGACTAACGAGGGTTTACTTTCTTAACAAATGATGGTTTCTCATCCACACTCATGATAGATGTAAACAACCCGGTGAGCTGATCAGTAGAACGCCACCTTTCAACTTACTGCGCATGCGTAAAACCTCATATAAGCTCACTGAGACACTGAGATGATACAGACATCATAAAGTTACCACACAATTCTTCTGGCGGATTTAGGAAATGAGACTCCAGGATCATTTTATTTAGCAAAATATCTCACCATTCACTGATGCGCAAAGCCCAGGTTGCATTCACTCACCACTATATGTTTGGTCTAAAGAGGCGTGCTGGTGAAAGTTTGGCAGGACTTTCTTTAGGTTTGCTTTGTTAAAATCGCCCGCGACAATGAATGCAGGACAGCAAATCATGAGTACATTTTCTGTCATCCTTGCAGGACTCCTCGTAGATATGAAGTGTGCAAAGTACCGCGCGAGAATGGTGATTTTATCGCAACTGTGTGAAAATGAATTTACCGCACATAAAAAACAGAGAAGTTCTCCGGCACGATAGTGGCATAAAACATAAATATCTTTGTCCCGTTGAAAACTTATCCTGGCTCTAAGATCGTCCATCTTATTATCCAAGGATTGAACATTTGCTAGAAGAATGCTCGGGAGAGGAGGTCTGAATGCCCTTTTCTCTCAGTCTGTTCAAATACCAACGTCTTCACAGTCCACACTACAACGGGAAGACAGCATTTTCAAATTTATCCTTTTTGGGGAGTTTTGCTGTCAAAGTAGATCAATGCTATGTTTTCGAGAGTAAAAGAAAGTTAGAAATGCCATCTCAATGTGGACGGAAGGCCAAAACAAAGAGAAAAAATGAATTTTCAAACAAAAAACGTGTAAGTGTGGACATAGCCATAGAATGTTCCCTCCAAGCAGTGGATGTGTAAATAAATACACAGCACTGATTAAATTATTATTTGATCTTTTGTATTTAATTCTTAAATGTATATACCATTCAAAGGTTTGAGGTCGGTAAGATTTGTCAAAAGTGATGAGTTACAAAAGATTTCTGTCAGATAAATGGTTTTCTTTTGAACTTTTCACAGACCCCAACTGTTAAAACGGTAGTACTTCAATATGAATATGATTTTTTTTTTTTTTTTTTTTTCTTCTTTGTAGTGTTCCCAGCATGGTTAGTTTGGAGGAAACCAAGCTCTACATTGGTGTTGACTATGGTAAGCCACAACTGGTGAAGTTCATAGTGAAACTTCTTATGAAACCATTTGTTTCATGTTGTTGGGATGACTGTACAGTTAAGAGGCTCTTAGTAAGGCATTGCTGATTTTTCTTCAGATAAATCCAGAGAGAACTACCGTGAGGCCATCTGTAAAGTGATGAGACAGTTGCTTCGTGAGTGCTCCTCATTTACCACACCTGCTTGCACACAAAACTCACTTAAACTGCATCATAATTACCCCTAATTCTTGAGACAGTCACCCCATGCATCTTTTAATTCTCTTTTGTAGATTACATTCTGGAACGCTCAGAGGATGACACCAAATCTCTTTTCGCCATTATCAAGGTGAGCACAGTAGATATTTGAGCAAAATCAATGGATCATTGTTTATTAGGCTGTTAATTGTATTGGATCATATAGCAATAATAAGCTGTTAAAGTTTCTGGGTTTAACAGTTGTTTGTCTCCTCAGATAATCAGTGACTTGATGCACTTCAAAGGCTCCCACAAACACGAGTTTGACTCTCGTTGGAAGAGTTTCACCCTGGTGAAGAAGTCTATGGAGAATAGGGTGTGTAGTTGGGCCTGAGAAATCTCCTGTGGCAATTTATATTTACAATGTATAATTGTCTTATGAATCATCTTATTCTCTCCAGCTTCATGGGAAGAAACAGCACATCCGAGCTCTTCTGATTGACAGAGTTCTTCTTCAGCATGAGGTAGGAGCCAATGCTAATAACCTGGCATAGGGAACTGGCACATAGTGGATATTGTAGGGCTGACACAATATTAGATTGTCACTACTCTATTATCATGGCCAAAAGATTCCACAAGGTGAAATCAAATATCATGGTGATAGCTATAAAAAGTAATAAAAAGAATATATATATTTATAAAATAGAAAATATATATATATATATATATATATATATATATATATATATATATATATATATATATATATATATATATATATATATATATAAAATCAGTAAAATTCATCTTTAATTTGATATTATGACAACCAGGTGCAATACTGCCACCTACTGCATTGGATTGACTATCATATAGTTACTATAGTTATCATGTACGAATTTGTCCTTTGTGTAGCTTTAACATGATGGATAGTATATTGCAACACACCTAGTTTAGTTAAAAAAAAAATTCTGCTCTTCACTTTTAGATGCGAAAGTTGTTGGTCGAGGGGTGTGAATACAAGACTGTACATCAGGACCTTTTGAGGGACCTTTTGCGTCTTTCCACCAGTACCTACAGCCAGGTCTTAATTCCACATCCACCAAATTTTACATTAAAATAGTCCCCTTTATTTTATATGTACTCCTGAACATCTTTTTTTTTTTTTTTTTTTGGTCTCTCAGGTCCGCAGCAAGGCCCAAAATGTGTTGTTTACAGCTTTGGGCACCTATAACTTCTGCTGCAGAGACATTACTCCTCGTGTCCTGGAGCTACTGGAGCCCACACGAACTGATGTCACCCAGCAACAGTTCAAGGTCTACAATCTCTAATTTTCACTTTCTATAATTAGCACCTGCTGCATTTAATTTATTTTATTGACTTAATCCCTTTGTTTTTATCACATTGTGCTGTAGGGGGCGCTGTACTGCTTGCTTGGGAACCATAGTGGAGTGTGCCTTGCTAACTTGCATGACTGGGACTGCATCACTCAGACATGGCCAGCCATAGTGCGCTCAGGCCTCAGCTCAGCAATGTCCCTAGAGAAGCCGTCCATCGTCAGACTTTTCGATGACCTCGCAGACAAAGTCCATCGGCAGTACGAAACCATCGGCATCGATTTTACTGTGAGCAGCATCCCGTTTTGTGCATTTTGTACATAAACTTAGAGATTTTGCCTCTGCAATGTGTCATTCAGACAGTGCGGTCATATTTACTGTTGTTTATTTGTGGGTGAAATCCAGTAATTTCTATAGAAATCCATGTGATCGAAAATTTTGCTTAAGGTGTCAACAGATTTGCTACATTGACCTACAGAAAACTGCTTGGTTTAAAAGTGACTTCATAAATCTCCACACTATTGACAATAGACAATGGAACCTTTTGACCGTGAAAGTTTGCAGAAATATTGATATCACCTTTAGGCTATGTGTAGTGTAAACTGACAACAATCTTGTTTTGTAACACTTCTGTTTCCCTGGATGAATCTGTAGGTACCTGAGAGTGCAGTTTGTGTAGGCCGAAGCATCACCGATTCAAGCCAACCCACTCCACACATGGGCACTCCCACAGACCAGGAGCTGGAGCAAGGGCTGGCACTTCAACGAGACAAAAACCAGGATGCAGAGCAGTAAGTGCTACACACACAGACTTGCAACATTTACTACTCATTAACATGTTGTGGTAAATCTTTGCTGTTCCCTTTTCCAGGAAATATGAAAAGCTTGTGAGAGATCTGTTGGAATGTCTGAATGACAGGGATCTGTAAGTATTAAATAGATGTTTAAAAGTGCAATATTTTTTTATTATTTTTTTATTTTGAACAAAACTGGACACATTAAAACATCAATCATTTATGAATATGCTATTTTGTGTGTCATCAGGCCTTGGAAGTTTGAGCACATTACCATTGGCTTCCTCTCTCTACTGCTAAGAGATGACTATCCTCTCCCGGCTCCTGCGGTGCTCTTCCTTGTACAGAGCCTCAATCACGATGCACTTGTTGTTCGCAAGGTTGGTGGAATGCTGTTATTTTGTTCATTTTATGTTCAATTCAAATATATCAGGGATGTCCATACTTGTTCCAATATACACAAGTTTAGGGTTGGTAAGATTTGTAAAAAAAAAAAAGAAAGAAAAAAAAAAAAAAGCCTCTTTTACGATCATCAAGGCTGTAATATTATTACAATTCAAACTATCGCTTTATAGTTAAATATATTTTAAAATATAATTTATTACTGTGATGGCAAAGCTGAATTTTCAGCAGCCATTACTCCAGTCTTCAGTGTCGCATGATCCTGCAGAAATCATTCTAAGGGCCGTTTACACAACATGTAACTTTTTTTTTTATATGTTTTGGCCATTCATTTACACTACAACAGAATTTTCGGGGGCCTGAAAACACAAACTTTTTTTTTTTGAAAACGATAAACCTTTAACGTCTCTGTAAACTACAAAAAAGTTGATGTCATGTGTAACTCAACCCCTGGTCAGAGCCTAACGTCACCCACTGGCAATATTTGAAAAGTGCTGGAAATGTAGGCAGAGGAGGGGATGAACCTAATCAACCAATCACATGGCAGTTGCTTCAATGCATTTAGTGGTGTGGTCCTGGTCAAGACAATCTCCTGAACTCCAAACTGAATGTCAGAATGGGAAAGAAAGGTGATTTAAGCAATTTTGAGCATGGCATGGTTGTTGGTGCCAGACGGGCCGGTCTGAGTATTTCACAATCTGCTCAGTTACTGGGATTTTCATACACAACCATTTCTAGGGTTTACAAAGAATGGTGTGAAAAGGGAAAAACATCCAGTATGTGGCAGTCCTGTGGGCGAAAATGCCTTGTTGATGCTAGAGGTCAGAGGAGAATGGGCCGACTGATTCAAGCTGATAGAAGAGCAACTTTGACTGAAATAACCACTCATTACAACCGAGGTATGCAGCAAAGCATTTGTGAAGCCACAACACGCACAACCTTGAGGCAGATGGGCTACAACAGCAGAAGACCCCACCGGGTACCACTCATCTCCACTACAAATAGGAAAAAGAGGCTACAATTTGCACAAGCTCACCAAAATTGGACAGTTGAAGACTGGAAAAATGTTGCCTGGTCTGATGAGTCTCGATTACTGTTGAGACATTCAGATGGTAGAGACAGAATTTAGCGTAAACAGAATGTAAAGAGAACATGGATCCATCATGCCTTGTTACCACTGTGCAGGCTGGTGGTGGTGGTGTAATGGTGTGGGGGATGTTTTCTTGGCACACTTTAGGCCCCTTAGTGCCAATTGGGCATCGTTTAAATGCCACGGCCTACCTGAGCATTGTTTCTGACCATGTCCATCCCTTTATGACCACCATGTACCCATTCTCTGATGGCTACTTCCAGCAGGATAATGCGCCATGTCACAAAGCTTGAATCATTTCAAATTGGTTTCTTGAACATGACAATGAGTTCACTGTACTAAAATGGCCCCCACAGTCACCAGATCTCAGCCCAATAGAGCATCTTTGGGATGTGGTGGAACGGGAGCTTCGTGCCCTGGATGTGCATCCCACAAATCTCCATCAACTGCAAGATGCTATCCTATCAATATGGGCCAACATTTCTAAAGAATGCTTTCAGCACCTTGTTGAATCAATGCCACATAGAATTAAGGCAGTTCTGAAGGCGAAAGGGGGTCAAACACAGTATTAGTATGGTGTTCCTAATAATCCTTTAGGTGAGTGTAATATACAAGTTTCACTTTTTGAACGGAATTAGTGAAATAAATACACTTTTTGATGATATTCTAATTATATGACCAGCACCTGTGTATATGTATATGTGTGTGTATATGTATGTGTATATTAATTGGTTTTGCTCCCAATGCTCAATGATATAGATGGCGATTGCCGCTGTGGCAGGCATACTGAAACAGCTGAAGAGACCACGCAAGAAAATACCTATTAGTCCTTGTGATATAAGTGAGTAAACATCCCTGTGAAAACAAATAAATAGTACAATCCAATGAGGAGATGATCAAATTACACTTAACATCCATCTGTTGGTCCATCTGCAAGGTTTCAGTATTTGTGGAAGGAGCTAATTACACATGTGGTGCTTTGCAGGTAGGGTAACCGAGCCGGAGGGCCTCGTGGCAGGAGACAGGCCGGGGAACGACTGGCTGCAGTACCACGGTGACAGCCTGCCGAAAACCCAGCAGGACTGGGACAATTTCTGCTTTGTAGAAAAGACACACTGGGGCTACTACTGCTGGCCAAAGTAAACCCTTGCAGCCTCTGATCACTGTATGATTCACTCTAAATATGTGCTTCTAGCCTTTTTTTCCTCACTCACACTTCTTTGCACATAGGAAGCTGATGGTATATGCCCCAGCAGCAGAGCAGCCCAAGGATCTTGCCATTGAGAACATGTGTGAGGTATACATGGACAGATCTCAACCGTACTTCACTACACTTTGTTTTACTGCTGAACTTGTAACTATATATACTAAACAACATTCATCTTCCAACAGAGGGAACGCATCATCTATGACCATTTCACAGACCCCATGTTTATCAAACAGCTCATCGAGTTCCTGTCCCTTGAGGACCGAAAGGGCAAAGACAAGTTCAATCCTCGGCGCTTCTGTCTCTTCAAGGTACCAGTTTGGCACTTGGTTATCAACAAAATAGTTTAAATTACAATGAAACTGAGACAATATTGTCATATTAAATAGTCAAGTGTAATCTGACCTGTACATAAATACAATATCATTCAGATATTTGAGCTCAGTAAGATTTTTGTTGATCAATGTTTTGAAAAAATTGTCTTGTTTGTCAAGGCTGCAATTTATTGCATCATTGCTGAATAAAAGTGTTACTTTAGTTTAAAAAACCTTACTGACCTCAAACTTTTGAACAGTAGTGTATATATTGTTAGACCTGAAAGTAATGCTGTGCCAATACAAATAGCAAATCTTTTACTCACAATTTTTCACAGATTTCTTTCTCCTTTATTGAATCAGTTTTCTTTACTTGTGTGCATTCTTTCATATTTCCTACCGTTCAGGTCTTTTAAATGTGTAAACTCTGCAATCGGTGTGGTCAGAGATGTGAAGACACACATTCAACACATATTCATTCTCTCTTTCACATGTTTGACACCGTTTCACTCAACCCAATAATATCTATTTTATGAAGCATTGCAATGTATTGAGTTGTGACTTGTGTATCGTGATGTGTTTTTCACTTGACTCTAATTCAAATGTTGAATGGCCTTGATGTAAGCTGTAGAAGTATTTTTAGGTGCCTGTACATCCTGTTAACAAGCCAGTGTTTGTCCTGGACATTTGCTTACAGTGTCCTCTGCACTAGGGTGCATACATAAGCACATTAAGATAGTTGAAAGGGTATGTTCAATCCCCACATAATTCCCTTGGCTTCTATTTTTGATTTCTCAGCAAAGAGAAAACATTTAAAATGAAGCATTTATTTGGATTATCATCCTGTTTATGCTCACTGATTTCAGCAGTTTTGTTGCAGTTTCCCTTGCTGTAATTCCCAAACCGCGAGATCTGTGAGGATGCGTTTAATAAATGATTTGTGGAGAGCAGTAAATACAATTGTGCTCCCAGCCACATCTACCTCTGCAAATTTGAACCAGCTCATAAACCTGCCTCCCTCACCTGCCGTTCGAATTATTACAAAATACAGATGGCTTGCTGTCTCATTCAATGCCCACAGGGACTTTTCCGGAACTACGGTGACGCCTTCCTGCCTGTTCTAAAGCCTCATATGGAGCGGCTGGCAGATGACTCTCACGAGAGCACCCAACGCTGTGTGGCTGAGATCATTGCTGGCCTGGTTAGAGGCAGCAAGCACTGGAGCTTTGGCAAGGTAAGCAAGTTTGAGGGATGCACTAAAATTAGGGAGCCACTGAGATGTTTAACCACATTCATGAATGAATGTTTGAAACCTCTCTCTCACACATAGGTGGAGGCATTATGGACATTCCTGATGCCTTTGATGCGAATGGCACTGTCCAATATTACTGTTGAGACCTACGCTGACTGGGGCACCTGTGTGGCAACTGCCTGTGTATGTCACACATCTTTATTTTGTTACATTTTATGCCACATAATTCACTACCTGAATTGCTACTTGCAACCAGTAAATGATCATGAAAACGTTATAAATGGACTTCAGGGGAAAATAAATCTATATAAATATTATATATTTAAATATTAGATTTAACATTTAAAATATCAGAATTTATATTTAAATATCTTTAAAGTACTATTTCAAAGCTTGGGTTTTAAAAGAAATGAATGGTTTTATTTAGCACTATAAAGCAAGGTTGCATTAAATTGATCAAAAGTGACAGTAAAGACTTCATTCACTTCACTACTTCACTACATTCTAACTGTTTCAAATAAATACTGTTCTTTTGAACTTTGTATTCATCAAAACGTCCTGAAAAAATTATTTGATTTTGCACAAACATTAAGTAGCACAATTGTTTTTAACATTGATAATAAGAAATGTTTCTTGAGCACCAAATCAGCATATAAGAATAAGAGAATATTCTATATATAAAATATATATATACATCTCAAATGTGCTCGCTCTCTCTTTCCATCTATCTATCTATCTTTCCATCTATCTATCTCTAATCTATGAGAACAACTAACTGTTGGTTTGATGTTTTCAGGAGAGCCGTGATCCAAGAAAGCTCCACTGGCTTCTCGAGATGCTGATGGAGTGTCCCCTCAGTGGGGAAGGTGGATCGTTTGTAGATGCCTGGTAAGTGTATATTGTGTAGGGATGCGCCGATACCAGT
The DNA here is from genome assembly GCA_018749465.1 of Paracanthobrama guichenoti. Classification (NCBI taxonomy): domain Eukaryota; kingdom Metazoa; phylum Chordata; class Actinopteri; order Cypriniformes; family Gobionidae; genus Paracanthobrama; species Paracanthobrama guichenoti. Next base: position 1,137,417 of record CM031954.1, read on the forward strand.
ACTTGGGTGTCGGTCCGATACTGTACTCGTAAATCTACCCCTATACGATGCGGAGCCGCATACACCGCCAAGTGAAAAGGGGTCTCGCGCTCTCAATGCGCATGACTGCGATGACTTCATTTTTGCAGAGCACACCTTCGCGCTAGTGCGGGTGCGGCTAGTATAACCAAGCTTAACCTCTCGTCATGCAGATACCTCTCGGTAGTGAGTAGTGTTGAAAGTGAAAGGCTGTTTACTAGGGATGTGCGCAATAACAAGCCTAAGCAAGCTTAATTGTTATACTAGTTTGACATGACATGGAAGAAAATGGAAAAGTTTTGTGTAAGCTTTCATCTTTTTGTTTCCTCCCTCACCCAGAATAATATATTAATTTCAAGATATAACATTAACACGACGGTATTTTAAACACACACACACACACACACACACACACACACACACACACACACACACACACACACACACGCATATATATATAACGACTAGTATTTTCCAAGTCGTCTAGCAGCAGCGCTAACGTTTAATCGACTAGTTGGCTAGTCTCACACATCCCTAGCTCAGTGTCACACATTGTAGATGAAAACAGAAACAGGCTCATAGCTGATAATGCAGATCACTTTTCCAAAAAAGGTTTAGTCTTTAGTACTGTACTAACATATGATAACATATAATTTCAGTTGTTCCACTACTATGTTGTGTGGTACTGAAATCCACTGAATGTTACAGGTTACATTTATGTGAAATGGGCAGCAATGCCATGTTTATTTAGGAAAACACCAAGTTGAATGTTAAAATGTCAGCAACAGCATCAAGTTGTTTATTTACTTTGTTACAGTCAGAAAGTGAAAAACATCTGATGAAAATAAAACATTGTTAGAAGAACTGTAACGGTATTAAGTACTCATATCGGCACTTGGTATCGGCAAGTACCCAAATGTAAGTACTTGTACTTGGTCTGAAAAAAAGTGGTATCGGTGCATCCCTAATATTGTGTTTAGGTTTATGGGCCATTTCTGACATCTTAAGACTAGTGTCAAAAGTACTGACCGCGATACCAAGTCAGTACTGAAATTTAAAAAATGTGACGCTTTGAGCACTGTTGAGAGTTGAAAGTGTTTTGAAAGCGGGAGCATTTGAAAGCACAAGCAGGTGTCAACCAGCGGACCAGTAGGCTGATAGACGCCAGCATTCAAACGCTCCCGTGTGTATCTGTGTAAGCGCTCTGTGAAAAGCGTCATTGATGTATATTTACAACGTGTTTGTGAAGGGCTGGTCATTGTAGCCAATCACAGACATATTTGATGACGTGTGAACACAATGGCCAATCAAAGGTGTTTATGATTCCAGCTCAACTGTGCTCAAAACGTCACTTTTTTCTTCTTCAGTACCGACTTGGTATTGGGGTCAGTACTTTTGACAACACTAATTCAGACTTTAAATGCATATCTGATATTTACCTTGATAGTCTCTATTTCTCTTCGTAGCCACCTGTATGTGCTGCAGGGTGGTCTGGCACAGCAGGAGTGGAGGGTCCCAGAGCTGCTACACAGATTGCTGAGTTACCTGGAGCCCAAACTCACTCAGGTTTATAAGAATGTGAGAGAGCGCATCGGCAGGTAGGTCTGCAGTTGGGGTCAGAGCGGTCACTGTAATCTGAAAATACACTGGAAGGTCCACTGATTCTCTCTCGTCATGATTTCTTCACTTGCAGTGTGCTGACATACATTTTCATGATCGATGTCACCCTGCCATGCACTCTGCCTACTAAGTCCCCACACATCGCTGACTTTACCGAAAGGATCTTGTCTCAGCTGAAGCCCCTGATTGAGGGGGACGAAGAGATTCAGAACCATGTGGTGGAAGAGAACGGAGTGGGAGAGCAGGATGAGAGGACACAGGCCATTAAACTCTTCAAAACGGTTCTGAAGTGGCTGATGGCCAGTGCGGGGCGCTCCTTCTCTACTCCAGTGCCTCAGCAACTACAGCTGCTGCCACTGCTTTTTAAGGTTTTGGATACGCTCTTTCTTTGTATCTCATCTTTTATCCATTTGTGTGGAGTGCTCTTAAGTGCATTGCTGACTTTCACTCTGTAGCCTGTTTCTCTCCATCTAAAGATCGCTCCCGTAGAAAACGATGACAGCTATGACGAGCTGAAGAGAGATGCAAAGACGTGTCTGTCCCTCATGTCTCAGGGTCTCCTCTATCCTGAGCAGATCCCTCTGGTACTGAAGGTTCTACATGAGGTGAGGCCTCAGCCATGCAAGACATAACAGACAGCAGCTGAATTTGACCTTGACTCATTTTTCACTCAAGTTGTTATCAGTGTTATTGTTAAATGAAAAACTAAAACTATTGAAAAACAGTTGTCAGTAAATGGAAATAATGTGGAAATAGAATATAAATATTTTATTAAAATCTTAAAAACCTAAATGAGAATGAGAGAAATTGCTTTATCAACTGAAATAAATTAGTTGCAGTTGAAGTAGCTACTAAAACAAAAACGTGAAGTAAAAATTCAAGCTAAACAGAAATATAAATATGTGCAGTTGTCATTTTTATTCGTTTTTTTATATACAAGAAAATCACTACAACTTGCACTAAAATGAAGAAAATTGCAAATATGAAAACAAAAGCTAATAAATATAATTTATAATTTACAAAAAATACTAAAATAACATACAAAATGCTCTGACTTTTGAAAAAGCCTATAATAATGATAATAAAATAAGATTTTATTATTATATAATTTATTTATAAATGTATTTATTTTAAAATGAGTTACTTGCCAATCAACCAATATGACCCAGTTCTAGTGAGTACTGTGTTTGCTGTGGAATCATAAGATTCTTGTTATATTTTCAGATCGCCGGCAGCAGCTCTTGGCATGCCCGATTCTCAGTGCTAACATACCTCCAGATAATGGTGTTCTATAATCTGTTCACCATATTGAGCACCGAGCAAGCTGTTCAAGACGTAAGAGCACTGGTCATCAGGCTACTGGAGGATGAGCAGCTGGAGGTACCTTCTGGGCAACACTGGCATGCTGGCATCATCATTTATTCAGTTTTATGCACCCTTGTTCATTAAACCTTCATCTCTGCATCTCTGCCTTAGGTGAGAGAGATGGCTGCCACCACTCTTAGCGGCTTCCTGCAGTGTAACTTCTTGGCAATGGATGCCTCCATGCAGAATCACTTTGAGGCTCTATGCAAAACCAGATTGCCCAAAAAGAGGAAAAGAGACTTGGGCTCTGTGGTGGACACCATTCCTTCAGTCGGTATGGTCACATGCAGTGCTGTAACTGATGTGTTTGTGTCGTAACCGTGGCACAACGGTAGCTTTTATGCCTACAGAATTTAAGAGCCAAAATCAATAAAGTCCCATTCCCATATATTTTTATGTACATCGTTATTTTTTTTATTAAACATGATAAGTTAACTTGATAAGTAAAACTTTATTATATATTTGATCAAAATATTTCACATTTTTGTTGTTTTTACTGTATTTATTACAATATAAAATAACTGTTTTCTCTTGTCATATATTTTAAAATATAATTAATTCCTGTGATGACAAAGCAGCCATTAGTCCAGTCTTCAGTGCAGTGCCAGTCCTAGACTTCTGGGGACCCCTGTCAGTGTGTTCATAACCTCGCAATGACCCCTAACTCCTTAATCTGTTCTTTCAGAGCAGTTTCAGTGTCAACCAAAACAATGAGTTGAAACATTCAGTAAATAATAATAAAAAAAAAAAAGCAATAGGACAAATACAACAGAAAAATAAGATATGAATGAAATTAACAATTTAGCCTACTGCTTATAATAGCCCACTATACAGAAATTGAATAATCAAATGTAAAAATAAAATGAATAAAACACTTCATAGTCTTCACTGTATGTACTAAATGTACATTGATTCTTATTACATTGAATAATATTAGTAACTCTAATAAGTTACAGTGAAGAGCAGTGAATAATTCTCGTTTTCTTTTGTTGTTTAATTAACATTAAAATAAAAGAGAGGTGTTTATTAGGCTGCTGTCTCTTTAAGAGCGAATGCACAGACATAATACACTGACATGTTTTCTTTCCCAGCTCACAGAATAATCCTCCTGTTCATCGAAACCATAACTGAATGCGTTTAAGTCTCCGTGACATGATTTGATTGATTTGGATGTTATGTATGGTGACCGCTTTAAAGGAAAGGAATGGAAAGCGGCATCATGTTTTCATAATTGTTGGAAGCCAAAATCAAAAATTAAACAGCCCTATAAATCATTCTTGAGTGCAAGGGGGCCTCCTGATGGTTCGGGTTCCAGCTTGCGTACTTTGCCTATTGGGAGGATCGGCTCTGCTTCAGTGTCACGTGATCCTTCAGAAATCATTTTGATATGCTGATTTGGTGCTCAAGACTATGGTGCAATACAGTAAAATAATGACAAATGTATTTGAAACAAATAACTTGTTGAATTGCAAAAATTGAAAAAAAAATGCATTGCATTAATTGCATACATTTTTTTTTTTTAAAAATCCACATTCACCTTTCAGATTTTACTTTCATTACTCCTCATTTTTTTGTCTGTTTAAAAATACAATTTACAATATACAACAGGCAATTTTCGGTCCATTTTATTTCGCTTTACAAATTCGCTTCCACAAATTCAGTGGTTGAAATTTGACACAAAATTCAATATTGCACATCCAGTAACAGCAGGAATAGCAGTAGAGTACCGATGCATGATCTCCATCTGCTGTTAGCTCACCAGCAGGTGGTGCAAGCAGATGTTGACGAAGACCAGAGCAACAGCTAGAGAGTGTCATTCAATCACCAAAACGTATTTGCAGAAATTTGATTATCAGGGTCAGTTTATGTGCAGAAAAGCTGATAAAGACACAAAAGCTGTGTTTGGGATAGTTCACCCAAAAATGAAAATTTTATGTTTATCTGCTTACCCCCAGGGCATCCAAGATATAGGTGACTTTGTTTCTTCAGTAGAACACAAATGTAGAACAAAACTGTTGAAGTCTGTCAGTCGTATAATGCATGTGAATGGTAACAAAATCTGAGAGTAAAAAAAAAAAAACAGCAAAAAAACATGCACTGACAAATCCATATTAAACCCTGAGGCTCGAAGCGATTGGTTTGCGTGAGAATCCGAACAGTATTTATATAATTTTTTACCTCTAATACGACACTGTCCAACAGCCTTCAGCGCACGATCACTTCCGGTGACCTTGACCTCACTCACCGGAAGTGATCGTGCGCTGAAGGCTGTTGGACATAGTGTCGTATTAGAGGTAAAAAATTATATAAATTCGGATTCTCATGCAAACCAATCGCTTCGAGCCTCAGGGTTTTACTCTCATTAGATTTTGTTACCATTCACATGCATTACACGACTGACAGACTGCAACGGTTGGAGTTAAAAATCTTCATTTGTGTTCTACTGAAGAAAATAAGTCACCTATATCTTGGATGCCCTGGGGGTAAGCAGATAAACATCAAATTCAAATTTTTGGGTGAACTATCCCTTTAAGTTTCTTCCATAAGAAACGCTTCTTATCATCAGTGTTGAAAAATGTTGTGCTGCTTAATATTTTTGTGGAAACCATGATGCTGTTCTTTTGAACTGTCTATTCATCAAAGAACCCTGAAAAAAGTCTTTATTTGTAAAAGAAATCTAATGTAAAAGTCTTTACTGTCACTTTTGATCAATTGAATGTATTTGTAAATAAAAAGTACATATGGTGTAATTTTATAAAGTGAAATCTAGATGCTTTTATTTAGAAAATAAATGTATGTTAATCTGTCCTCAGATCTGGTGCGGCGTCACGCCGGAGTGCTGGGACTCAGCGCTTGCATCTTATCCAGCCCGTATGATGTCCCGACCTGGATGCCTCAGCTCCTCATGGACCTCAGCGCACACCTCAACGACACGCAGCCTATCGAGGTACACGGCTCGTCATTACAGACACAATTGCTTTCTGTCTCCCTCTTGTGCGCTTCGCTCTTAGGGCCCATTAAATCTAACAAAAATCAATACAAGCCTCTCTCCGTCTGTTTTAGATGACCGTGAAAAAGACTCTGTCTAATTTCCGCCGTACTCATCACGACAACTGGCTGGAACACAAGCAGCAGTTCACGGACGACCAGCTCGTGGTGCTCACAGACCTTCTCGTGTCACCCTGCTACTATGCATAGATGGGTATGTTACAAAGATTCAGCTCAAAATATCTTACATTGGGTGTCTCTGTCGACCACTTATGGAAAAAAAGAATATAACATGGTATTTTATGACTCTTTGCCACTGGATGGCCTGATAGCTCTCTATCAGGGGTGGTGAGCTCTGGTCCTGGAGAGCCTCAGTCCTGCAGAGTTCAGCTCCAACCCTGATATAACTCGCCTGCCTGTAGCTTTCTAGTAATTCTTCAGACCTTGATTAGTTTGTTCAGGTGTGTTTGATTAGAGTTGAAGCAAAACTATGCAGAACTGTGGCTTTCCAGGACCATTGTTCGCCACCCCTGCTCTATATGGAGCAAATGAGCTGTTCCACTGGGTTCTAAAGACAGTTTATCTTCAGTATGCATTCAGATACATGTGTAGACATGTATAAAATAATTTTGTGGTAGTTTTAGAAGTTTTAGTTTGAATTTTGAGGATTTTTAAGTTTTTCTATGTGTACTGAAGCATTCGTCACATTCCTTTCATTCCTATGGGGGTCAAATTGACCCACGAGGGAAGGATTTATTACTTTTTTTTTTTTTACCACAAAACTCCTCGAATCAAGTCAATTTTTTTTGTGCATTCGTGGTTCAAGTGCGACCAAAAGTCCACTCAGATGAACTCTCAATTTTAAAATGTTCAAAAAAATGAGTTTCAGGTCAAAATGACCCGAGGGAAGGATGAGAAAAAGCTTTTTTAGTCTATAAAAGCTGCTTAATTATACATGATCGTGACCTGATGAGATTTTATCCGTTTCATTTCAGGTTGTGACACCGTTTCTGCAGGTTTTAGTTATTGCTTTTCTTTTCTTTCTTTTTTTTTTTACTTTCTCGAGGATGTGACGGGAGGACACGGATGCTCAGGATCTCAGAATCTTAGCAGAACCTCTCGAATCCAGACCCAGGAGCCCACTAAACCATGAGAAATGATGAGAGATGGACAGGAGGCATGTATAGGCATGAAGGAGTCGTATGGAGTACACATACCCGAAGCGAGTGATTTAACGACTTAGAAATATACTCTGTACGTACTGTTTGTATGTATATATCTAGCCCATATTTTTGCATTTCAACTATACTTAATATTTAAGGTTTACCAGCGCAGGGATGTACGGCCTGCAGTCTGTAATGTTGTACAGATAGATGATTTTTGTTTTTTCTTCTCCACCCTCTCTAATCCTGTTTTGACATTAACTGCGTGATGAAGGACAGAATGCCTATGGGTCGCCCCCGTAAATCCAACTCCAAAGTCCCCATCATGCTCTTGACGTGAGGCTCTCAGTGATCTGAGCATGTTAAGATAGTTCAACGACTAAATCCATTGTTTAGAATTATCAAAACCACTTTTCTGCATTTCACTGGAATACTTTTCATCTTTTAGCATTTTGTTCTTTAAATATTTTACAGTTAGGAGCATGTGATTCTTGGTTGAGTGACATAGAGACAGCATCTTTTCAAATGAAATCTCCATGGTAATCTGATGCGGCATGCACCTCTTTGGAAAAATGTTGGCTGATCTACACTAGACTGGCATCAGTAACTTGATGGGGCTGGACTGAGCCCTCCTATTTTTTTATGTTATTGTGGTAGGCGTGTCGGAAGGTAGCTGTGACTGTCCTGTAGCTCTCTGCTCACTTGCCATCACAACAGGGTTTTGTTTTGTGTCCCATGTGTTTGTGTATTTATGTGCGTGTATGAATTATGTATTGTACATAAGCATTTATCTATGCATAAACGACTGACGCGTGTTCTAGCGAGAACAGCCGTAGCAGATTTAGTGTGAGAATTGTGCGAGTTTGTGGAAGGCGGCGAGATACACGTGCATGTTGGTTTGAGTGTGCACGTTTGTAGTTTGACCAAATTATGGTTGTGTTGCTCATGTTTTGAGCCATTTCTTATTGGCAAGTGACAGAATCCAGGATTGTTTTTGTTCTTCTGTCACAATTTACTCCAGCCAGCCTCAGTACAAAACCACTTTAGATTGTTCTCTGAATCACACACAGCGCCAGGAAGGGCTTCAGGTTCTACCATGGGTAGTTCTGTTTTACATTTGGGAGTGTACATAACAGAAACATTATTTAGCTTAGTGCCAAAACTGCAGTGAATTTTTTTTTTTTTTTTTTTTTTTTTTTTTTTTTTTTTTTTTTTTTTAGATGTTTGCTTAATTTTACTCCTCAAGGCCAATAAATGTATTGTTTTTAACAAATTAAAAATGCAAACATTATTTCCCCACCATTTTTCTTTTTTTTTTTTAATCTGGGTCTCACAATAAATGTCAAAGTCCTTATTAACTTGTATAATTATTTTAAACAAAAACGGTACACATATTGTTATCAATGCAACAACGTGGTAGAGTTGTAACTATTCAGACCAAGTATCCTGAGTTAAGTGATTAACTCGGGTGAATCTCACAAATTCTGTTTAAAACATTTCACCATACAGGCCTGGTTTCACAGACAGGGTTTAGATTAAGCCTTAGTTCAATTAGGACATTTAAGTAGCTTTTATAAACATGTTTTGCACTGACATTATAATTATAACAAACCCATTCATACCAGAAAAAAATGACCATGTTACAGTAATAAAAAAAAAAAAAGTATGTTAATGTGAATTTGATGGGAAAGCATACTTAAATGTCATTAAAATAATGTTACACAATTCAAAACTAATGCTTAATGAATGCATCATTCATACATTTTTATATATATATATATATTTGTTTATTTTTTTTAAAGTGACGTGAACATGTTCATGAGATTCACCCTGCCATGGTTTATTTAAAGGTAAGGAACTTTAGAAATAAGAAATGGCTTTAACATTTTCAAGTTTCCTCAGTAACACAAACTGGCCCTGAAAATTAAATTAAAATGACAAAATAAAAATCCCTTGTTTCACATTTTCATGAACATGATGACAAATATCGTATTATGTTACAGCATACACTTAAACCTGATTTGTATCTTAACATTCAACGCAAGACAAGTAATGTGAAATGTCACGTCATAAAATCAAGTGTACATCAAAATGTACAGTAAAGAGACGGCCTTAAATGATTCTAATTTAAGTACTGCTAATGCTTTGCCAGGCAATCCTGTTTAGTTTGCATTAGTTGTCAGTGATCACACACACAAAAAAAACTATTCCTGAGTTCTTCAGAAGATTAAGGACAACATGGACTATAGCTTATCACTCCATCTCCTGCTCCTGCAGCTCCTTCACAAGGCGCTCCAAAGAGAACAGGTGATCATCGAAGTCTTCAGGTACTAGTTGCCTGAGGGCTTTGGCGAGCTCAAATAGGTAATCTGTATTCTTGCCACTGGGGCCTACAGACTTCACAATCTGCTGAGCAATTGTCTCCAAAGGTGCTGGGCCAAGGTAATTTGGGTTGTTACAGGATCCGATGTAGAGCAACGTGTCCTGCATTGGTTGGTGTTCTTCATCTTTGGGATGAAATGTAACTGTGATCACCCCATACCCGCCTTTCTCTCGGTAGTCGAGATACTCTTTCACTTCCTTTTCTTGACCTGATGGCAACTTATAAGCAACACCCCATACACAACCCTACAGGAAGGAGGAGAGTGAACAAACACACACAAAATGGTTTGGATTATTTGCCTTTGCTTGTGTAACTTTTATTTAGCATTAGATAAATGCATCTACTGAATGAATACATGTAAATTAAATGCATTTATATCTCACATGCTATCATTAAATATTACAAATATAAAAAAAGGCACTATATTATATATTTTTATATATATATATATATATATATATATATAAACTGAGTACGTTACATTACATCCAAAAATGAAATACCTGTAATTAGATTATATTGCATTTTAAAATGCTCATCACTTTTAACGATTCACAAAATGGCATTACATTATTCATTGATTCTCCCCAAGTATTTTTTTTCCCCTTTCTAAAAATTCAGAAGGTGTTCCTGGTTTGTGGAATTGCACATACAGACCGCCCACTAGTCAGGTCACTAATTACATGGAAAATTGAAAGGCCACGCAGCATAAACAAATTTCATTTATTTTGATATACCCTAACACAATTTAATGCTTCAGAATTTAAAACAAGTCAAAAGTAATCTAAAAGTAAATTAGTCAGATTACATTACTTAAAATGTGTAATGTAATAGACTATGTAACAATTTTTATCATGTCATTTGAATTCAGTAACCTACTATAATTTGTAAGTAATCATCCCTGCACTGGATACATTTTAATGCTAGGGAATTATAACTGTAGTATAATTACTGTTAGATAATGTTAATCTTATGTCTTAATCGAATCAATATATCTAAGGTCTAAAAAAAAAAACCTGGGATTTGTGCCTCCAATTGAATAAAGAAAAAAAAGTCATGGGTCAAAAAATGTGTAACAGTTACCCGCATTCGTGGAATGTCGTCATTTTATTGTCTACGGTCGTATAAAGCTATCAGCATTTCATAGATTAACAGTCATTACCTCAGGATCCTCTATTAATGTCACCACTCGTCCAGGCTGAAACAAAATCAATAAGAAATAAAAGTGTTAACCGTACTGTGTTAAGTGCTCTCTCATCCTTAAATGTCACTATGACTGGGCATTTGCTGTTGATCAGCTCGTATGATTTTGATAGGGAATAATCGTGTCCATACCTTCCCAGGCACCCCTCGATGATCCGTACTTCCCTGCCAGAACCTGCGGCTAAAACCTTTGACGAAACCCACTCTTTTCTCCTCGTACGGAAAGTCAACTTTCCAAATCAAAGATCCGTAACCAAAAACCCACATCTTTTCTGCTGCCAGCTCACGGTGTGTCTGGACACATGCTCCACTTATATGTAGATGGACGGGGTTTTTTTTAGGGCCAGTGTGCCACTGACGAGTCTGGTTAGGTGTGTTGACAGGGTTGGCATAGGTGGAGGCAGAAACGAGTCATTAATTATTAGTATTGCTGAAGATTACAAAAGAAACGCATACTTGTCAAGGGCAGATACAGGTCTAGCCGATGAAACTTCGCATCAAGTTTAATCTCTTGACGTAGTTTGACGTCTGATTTACAAGATGTCATAAAAAAACTTTTTTTTTAATATTAAAATTATTATTAATAATATATTATATTATATATATATATATATATATATATATATATATATATATATATGTATATGGTTTCGTAAAAAAACCATCAACGTTAAAGTCTGTTCGCCATTAGTTGAAGGTATAAACTGGATAATGGACGACTTAATTTTCCCAAAATAAAAGCCATTTACCGGCTTTGGAATTAAACACTTACAAAAATTACCACGGTAAACAGAATATCCACCGACATATTTAATACAGTAACGTTACTGCAGTAATTTTATGATAGTTTAACGCTAATAAAAATAGCTGTTGTAGCAATGGATTTCTGATTTCGCTTTATCTGTAGAGGTGCCAAAATACAATAATTAAATAAGAAATTCCATGATTTATTTATTTGTTTATTTATTTATTTATTTATTAATTAATAAATAAACTAATTAAAAAATTAATTTACTTTTATATCACACCCAGAAAATGGTATCTCTAGGTTCTGACCACTTTTTTAATAGACAAGCTATGCTTTGCATCGACTTTGTTTTATATATTGCGGTCATACGTTATGCAATTATATCTTCTAGTATAGAAAGAGTTGAATGATGAATACTGGACAAAAGAGTTGAATGATGAATACTGGACAAAAATAACAGTTAGATTCGATCAGTTAACTCCTTTCTGATTTAAGGATGTGTCTGGTTTCGGTTTATTGAGTAGATCAATTGAAAATATGTAAAATATGTTGTTTGTTTGTTTTGTTTTTATACTACTATTATCATTTCCGCGTATTTATTTATAGTCGGAACGCAAAGTAACACGTTTGTTCTAGCCGGAGTCTTGAATCAGCCAATCAGAAAACAGCATCGCCGGAAGTTCCGTTAAATTATTTTATCCGGTGCTAAAACGAATGTAATATGATTCTGTCATCATTCATTAATGTATTTACAGGTGTTTTAGAACCGCAACATAATTTTCGCTTTATCTTTTTATTGTCTTGTGGACATCTTAAAGATTCAAAGTGGGAAAATGAACTAGATTACTAATATATCTAAAGTGGTTAACTCGTTATTTTGCAATCAAAGCACCGTCATCTGCCCAGTTTATCATAATTATTGATGTAATCTAGTGTGCACTTGACTTGCTGCGTTATAGAGATTTAACCTGTGGCACTGCAGTATAAGGCAGGTGTAATTCAAGATCTAGAACTGTCAACTGGCACTCGGCTAAGAGCCACAGTGTGTAAATGATGTAACGTTAGCATGAACTATTTCAGTAATGTTTGAGGGATAGCGTTGTGTTTAAGGAGGAATAATCGATGGACTTCACGGAGTGCTATGGAGACACATGCTCAGCCGTCGCGCTGGCAGCCCGGGAAGGGAAGGGTCGACGGGTGCAGAAGCTCATCCAGAGAGGCTTCGCGGTGGACGTGAAAGATAACCGAGGCTGGAATGCCCTGCATGAGGCTGCGGCGGCTGGATCAGCGGAGTGTGTGCGGCTGCTCCTCCCTGCAGCCGGTAAGAGCTTCCAAATTTACACTGGTGGTACAGAAGTGCTTCTGAAGTGGCATAAATGCATTTACACAGTCATTTTAATAGTAGTTACTCTTTTATACGAGGGCCTAAGGTGGGTCAGAGCAGACATAATTTAGTCTGGCTGTTAGGCAACGTTACGTCTTTACACAGACTTTTTAGCAGGCACAGAGCAGCCTTAAATCAGCCGTGGACCATAAAATAGTTACTTGTTTAGGCAGTGTAGGGATAGTTAACATAAAAATGGAAATTCTAGCATCATTTAGGCTACATGTATGATTCCAGATCTGTATGAATTTCTTTAATGCGTAAGTCACAAAAGAAAATTTTGGGCAAAATGTGACGGGGACTGGGGTTGACAAATGACATAAATGTTTGATTTATCTATGCAACTTGTGGACCAAGTGTTATGATAGCTTTGTGTGAGAAACAAACTTCAAATTTCAGTTTTTAGTCCTTAAAATCTTCCCCTCATGGGACAGACAGTATTTTCTTGTTTTGCTCAGTTCCAGTGCTGGTGTAAGTACTGTATTTTTGGTTTTTGTGTGGCGGGGTAGCTTTCAAATCTCATTCATGTAACTAAATTTGAATATGTGCATATTTAAATCACAAGAACCGTCCTGTTTTCTCTAATGTGCAGGTCATTAATTGTATCTCGATGTCCCTCTTTACTTCAGTGAATTGTGAAGACTACGTCAACACTTTGACACATAACTCAGAGACTCCTCTTTACTTTGCTGCGAGGAATGGACACCTCCGTGCGGTGAAGTGGCTAATCAAAGGCGGTGCGGACATTAACAGGACAACCAATGAGCTCTCCTGTCCTCTCTTTGCAGGTAAACCTAAAGTACCTAGGCTCACCATCTCAGATCATGTTTACCATGTGTGTTTTCCCTCTTTGTTATATATTTGTCTCATTTTTTTGTTCCAAGCTGTAGATGGTGGGTACAAAGATGTGGTGGAGCTGCTGGTCCGAAACGGAGCAGAAGTCAATGGGACTCGCTCCGTGTCAGGCTGGTCTTGTCTCCATCAAGCTGTTTACAAGGTTATAGCTTTAATCTACAATTCTAATTCATGATTTATGAAGCTTTTATGCTTTGGAAACATTCACAAACCTTATATATAAGCTCTGCTGCTCTTCTTACTGAACCTTAAGTTTAAGTGCTTATCAGCAAGTCGTTATCAGTAAAAAAAAAAAAAGCACGACTATTTATTTAAAACATAAATCAAATTATGTTGCCCGTTATTATTCTTTTACATTTATACCTCTATCAATAAGTTTTATACTTCTAAATGTTTAATTAAACTTCAAAAAATAAAAGCCCAAGGCCATTGTGTGTGTTCTAAGCTTTTAAATCCTACATCTGAGGCACTTTTGTTGAAATTGAAGAAATAAATATCTGTAAATAACACTTCCAGGGCCATACTGAGATTGCGAGGTTCCTGGTGAGCATGTGCTCCCTGGAGGCAGTGGACGACTACGGGATCACACCTTTATTTGTTGCTGCACAATATGGACATCACCAATGCTTAGAGATTCTTGCAAATGCCGGTGAGAACACTTCTTTAATGATTAATCCTGTAACTGCATGTAGCCAGTCATATGCTTCCCTTTTTGTACATTACATGCTTTGGTCAATGTTCAGCGTTAACTCTTGCAACATTAGAGCTATCACTACTGTATCCACAGTGCTATTTACAGGGACACATTCTTCAGAGGCAGATAAGCAGTTTGATGTAAGAGTCAATGATATTTTTTTTGTTCAGATCTATAAATGTATTCAATTCAAACATACAGAGACTTGAATACAGACTTCTATGATGAGCACATTTTTAATTTCTTAATTAAAATGCGTTCACACTTTTTTGTGGTGGGGGAGGGGTGGCATGAAGTAAAAAAAATTGTCAAATGTCAAGAAAAAAAAAATGTCTTTATGATAAAAAATCCTCATTAAAAGTTTGGCTGCTTTGCTGCTTATTAATATTTAAAAGAACTTAATATTTCCATTCAGCAAGGATACATTTAATTGATCAAAAGTGACAGTAAAGCTAAAAGATTTCTAATGCTACAAAATATTTCTATTTCAGTTAAATGCTGTTCTTTTGAACTTTCTATTCACCAAAGAATCCTTAAAGATGTATCACTGTTTCCACAAAAATAGAGCAGCACAATCATAATATTGAATTTTTGAGGACCGATTTCTAAAGGATCAAGTGACAATGAAGACTGGAGTAATCATATGAATAAATTAATTTAAAAAAATAAATTTTATTAAAATGTTATTGTAATAATAATTCACAAGTATTACTGTTTCTACCAGTGGCGAGGATACATAAGGGCCAGGGGGGCACACACAAAAAAATCACACATACGTGATAATAATAATCGCTCAAATACATTACTTGAGCGGACGTCACTCCCGAAACTTTGCAGCATTTATGTGGCTACTGGTCAAGCATGAGAAACAAAAGTTTCCCTTTATAATCTCTAAAAAGCTGTCACTCATCTTGGCGATGACACAATCTCACGAAGTTCCATTATAATCAGCGACGCTGACTGCACAATGAATTTCTTATTTGCATAATGTCTAAACTGTTTGTTATAATAAGAGGATTTTCGAGAGTGCAGAACTCAGCACTGGACAAAAAATGTGCAGTCTGAGCTGTGAGTGAATTCTAACTTAAAGATTGCCCATTTCATACAGGAAATCAATCGGCTACATTGCTCAATGCTACAAAAACACATTGTAAATAGAAACTTTTGACACTCTCCAGAGTGCAAACACAGATACGCGTGGGATCCTTTGCTATAATATGCTATTACGGCGAAAACTGACCCTAGACCAACAGTTATGGGCAGCTTTTCCCTCTAAAGGCAATAGGCATAGGGTTATGTCCCTTACTGCTGTGGAGGCAGAAAAACAATGGTAACAAGTGGAGGAAAACGGGCGAGATCCACAGAGTAGGGATTATGAGCAACAAACTTCCGTATTCTGTAAAACAGGTAGTGTTTCCGGTTCAGGTCTTTTGTATGTGCTTTGTTTTACTCGAGATGCCTTCAAATGAGATACTGTAGATGAGCATGACCAATGTCCATCTCATATACAAATTATATATCTAAAAGCTTTTTATTTTTCTTCTCACTAATATTTGGATATTAAAATGAAATAAAACAACAATAAAAATATGTAGGTTAGCTGATTACCTTAAGTAGATATCGGCGTCAGTTCATTCTGCTGTTAACACTTTCTCTGACAAGCGGATATGATGAGACATGTTTTCCGGTTTGGTCAGATGACATTCGACATAAGAGAAAAAATGTTTTGTGCTGCCTTTGGATGTCAGGATCATAATGCAAAAAAGATGGTCTTGCAATTTAATGGTTGCAAGCCCTACAGTTGTATTATTCTTGTATTAGCCCTACAGTTCCAGCATGAAATATTTAAACCTATAACATTTTACATAGATAACATTTAAACCAATAAGATTTTAATTCTTACAACTGAGTTGAGTGAGTTTATATCAATTGAGTGAGTTTAGTGACAATTGAGTGAGTTTATATCTCCTAATTCTGACTTTATAACTTGAAATTGTGAGTTTATATCTCAGTTCTGAGGGAAAAAAGTCAAAATTGCAGGATATAAACTTGAAATGTTTTATTCTTTTATTCCGTGGCTTCCATAGACTGCTACTGCAGAACTGTCATTTTCTGCCACCAGGTAGGCTCTGCCCATAACACATCATTGCATCAGAAGCAGCAGCAGGCAGTTTGAGTGAGAAGATTCACACTACTGCCCAGCCTTATACACGCTCTGTCTATGGCTATTTATATTTGTTTGTTCTTATTCTGTTCATTGGTTATTTTATTTATGAATGGATTTTGTTGTTTTCAGGAAACTGTTGGCTGACAGTAAATCACATTTAACTAATCTTAATTGTCAAATTATTTTTATCCCATGTTTTGCAAAGGGTGTAGGTCATTTTTCTTTAATAGTCATTAATCGCTTTTTTTTTAAGTCAATAGTCATAGATGTTTTATAGTCATTAAATTAAAATTTCTCTTGAAAATCTTATAGAAGTACCATCATGAATACAAAGAGTACATTCTTACTGAGTTGTTCTAAGAACTTTGCATAAACTATATATATATATATATATGTATATATGTGAACCCTTATTTAACTTAAATGGTTATTAAATAAACAAAGCCAACGTCACACTTCAGTCTATTTGATATTGTTGTCTAAGCAGCAGAACCTGATTTTTCTGAATCAGTCTTTGTTGACCCTGAAAAAACATTCCAATCAACCAATCAGAACTGAGAGACAAGTTTACAGTTTGTCAAAATTAGGTTTACAACCAGGGTTTGGTGCTTCTACATCAGTGTTATTCACCTATAATTTCCCTCTGATATTAGGGATAACTTATGGGTAAGGGTATGTACTATGATTACATTTTTGGACAGAAATGATGTTCCAGGATCAACAAAATATGTTGACCCAGGAATGCTAAGCACAGGTTGTCGTTGCCACAGGGGCTAATGTGAACTGCCAAGCAAGTGATCTGGCCACACCGCTGCTCATTGCCGCTCAGGAGGGCCACGTACGGTGTGTGGAGGTTTTGCTGGCCCATGGAGCTGACCCCAACCTGTACTGCAATGAGGACTGCTGGCAGCTACCCATCCATGCTGCGGCCCAGTTCAGTCGGCTTAGGTACGGCAGCTCGGTCAATTACGTACTGGGTCTGTCAAGTGCTTACAAAGACCTCATTTTAAAAAACAATCCACAATGTGACAGTTACTTAGTAAAAAATATAAATAACATTTGAATGTTAACCTTTTGTACTTTTTAAATGATGTTGAGAGTGTAACTTTGGCCTTTATGAACTAATTTTTGCTATTCTGGATTAATCTGGCTGCTCATCTCTTGTCTTTGTGTGTAGTATTTTAGAGAAGCTGATTCCGGTAACGGAGCGAGAATGTGACCGGGGTGAAGGAAAGGTCAGTCCAGTTTACTTGGCAGTACTTAGCGGACAAGCGGACAGCCTTCGGACCTTGCTAAAGAAGGGCTACAGCCCAGACGCCCAGAGCTGCCGACAGTTTGGCTACAGCTGCCCTTTGGACATGGCTCTGTGGTGCAACTCTTGGAAGTATGACATAGAAGTACACTGCTTTTCATTTTAAACATAATGAATTGGACAGTATGACACATTTTTTCCCCCCCGTTTGTCCCTCAGTTTGGACAGCGAGTGTCACCAGACTCGTGAGATCACTCTGATGCTCTTGGCAGCAGGGGCCCATGTGAGCATGGGCATCTATGCCTTTGCGTTGCAGGGCCACGTACCAGAACACCTGCCCTTGATCCTGGAGCACGCTGGCCTCCCTCAGGGCGACCGACTCGGAGAGCTGACCAATAGAGCCCTTGCTGAGCTGCAGAGTGCCTCTTTTTGGCTCCCCCTGCTGCTCAAAGCAGGAATGGACCCCATGCTGCTCCTACAGGACAAAATGTAAGCAACACATTGGGGTTGTTGAGCCACGCATTTTTTTTAATCATGAGTGAATTCACCATGCATGGCTTTTAATAAATGATCGTGCTTTATTAACGTCAACGTTAAGCTCTTCACTTCTGCCTGTTATGCTGTAATTGGGTGCAGGCTTGAAGAAGCTGAGAACGGAGTGCTTAATTTCTTTCTGGAGTTCATTAATTGGAAGACTCTGCCCTCCGCAATGCTTCAGATTCTCTCTCACCGTCGAGCAGATGGCACCTGGACGCCACGGAAGCATTTCGGTATGACCTGTAGACTTCTGTATGTGTGGGTTTTATAACTGTGATCAGGTGTTTTTCAACAATATACTGCATATATATATATATATATATATATATATATATATATATATATATATATATATATATATATATATATATATATATATATATATATATATATATATATATATACACACAGTACATTCACAATTATTTTGCTGGTAAAATTAAATGAAGCAAAATAGTTAATTTATTTGTCCATTAAGTTTCCTGAAGATGTTCTGCATTATAGTTGAAGTGCCCCTATTATGCTTTTTCGAATATTACCTTTCATGCAGTGTGTAATATCCATTTGTAAAAAGTTTTAAAGGTCAAAGTGCATGACAAATAGGTAGGTTTGTAACAAATTTGCATAATGCAAACCTATGGTCTTTATTGGCTACCCGCAAGCGATGTCTATTTTGACCCGCCCTCAAACACTGTAGTTGTAGCTGAGAAGCAACATGTTGTAGCAGCATGTCATGTTGTCGACATGTCGAGAAGATGCTGTTTTCTTTGCTGCAAATCCAATTTGCATGCACTTCCAAAGGATGAGGACTGTTTGTATCACAATGTGTACAAGTGCTGAGGAAGCCTCCAGAGCTGAAATTCAGATGTGGTACTGGGAGTTCAGATGGGGCCATCAGAGCAGAGGAAGCTCTCGGAAAGGCAGGGTTTAGAGAGCCTGGATCCTTTATCGAACCATTTCAGACACTGTGAGGAAAGTAGTGATGCTATGATTTGTATTATGAGAATATTTTAAGATTTTTGACCTTGGATTCATCTAACCCTAGTGTAGGAGACCTCCAAAACAAAATTAGGAATATTTAAAATGGTATAATAGGGGCACTTTAAGTTCAGTTCACCTTTTAGAATCAGTAAAAAAAAACAGTTACCCCACTAGTTTGCATTAGAACTCAAAAATGGTTATGTATTAAAGTCCCCCTGTAGTCAATAATTTTATCCCTTAAAACTCATCTTTGGTCACCAAAATGACATGTGACCCGTTCTGACCCTCAAAAATTAGTTAGTTATTTTCATTTTCACTGATTTGAAAAAAAACCTTCAAAATTATATATGATTTGTTTGAATTGGATAAAAAAATTACTGACCTACACCTGTTTGAAGTCGATATATTCAGCAAAATTTTGAGAAAAATCGAGTTTTCTAAAGCTTCCAAAACAAAATCACCTAGCAACTATACCTTAAAATCTCTGGTAATAACACCAAATTTCACACACCGTCAAAACCAAATATCTACAGTAAAAATATATATATTTTTTCATGGTACCACAATTGTTTGATTAACATTAATGAAATTAAGACTATATTAAGACTCACTGTACCACACACAGCTAAAATAGTCACACATCAGACATTTTTCCCCACAGTTAACAGTCTGTGAAAAAAAAAAGAAAGAAATATTCATGCCTTAAATAACTTGACTGTAACTCTACACCCTTGCTTCATTTAGTATACATGGATATGCAAATGAGCCCTGCCTCCACTCACAGAGATCCACTTGCTCAACTTTATTGTAAAACGCTGCACAATGGCAAGTGGAAATACTGGTTTAATTCAGCCATATATACTATATTGCCAAAAGTTTTGGGTCACCTGCCTTCACATGCACATGAACTTTAATGACATCCGTAGGGTTTAATATGGAGTTGGCCCACCCTTTGCAGCTACAACAGCTTCAACTCTTCTGGGAAGGCTTTCCACAAGGTTTAGGAATGTGTTTATGTGGAGTGTGTCTTCTAGAAGCGCATTTGTGAGGTCAGGCACTGATGTTGGATGATAAGGCCTGGCTCGCAGTCTCCGCTCTAATTCATCCCAAAGGTGTTCTATCGGGTTGAGGTCAGGACTTTGTGCAGGCCATTCAAGTTCCTCCACACCAAACTCGCTCATCCATGCCTTTATATGGACCTTGCTTTGTGCACTGGTGTGCAGTAATGTTGGAAGGGGCCATCCACAAACTGTTCCCACAAAGTTGGGAGCATGAAATTGTCCAAAATGTCTTGGTATGCTGAAGCATTAAGAATTCCTTTCACTGGAACTAAGGGGCCAAGCCCAACCCGTGAAAAACAACCCCACACCATAATCCCCCCTCCACCAAACTTTACACTTGGCACAATACAGTCAGGCAAGTACCGTTCTCCTGGCAACCGCCAACCCAGACTTGTCCATTGGATTGCCAGACAGAGAAGCGTGATTGGTCACTCCAGAGAACACGTCTCCACTGCTCTAGAGTCCAGTGGTGGCATGCTTTACAGCAGTGGTTTTCAAATCTGTCCTGGAGGCACCCTAGCCCTGCACATTGTGTGTCTCCCTCAATTATCACACCTGATTCAACTCATCAGCTCGTTAGTAGAGACTGCAAGAACTAAATTGGGTGTGTCTGATAAGGGAGACATACAAAATGTATGTATGTCATACAATGCATGTATGTCAGCATTTGTATGTCAATGTACAAAATGTGCAGGCCTGGGGTGCCTCCAGGTCAGGTTTGAAAACCAAGGCTTGGATGCAGCTGCTCGGCCATGGAAACCCATTCCATGAAGCTCTCTACGCACTGTTCTTGAGCTAATCTGAAGGCTATACAATGTTCTTGTTTGCCATCTCAGAGTCAGACAGCTGCCTTCTAAAAACCAGCAACCTAAGAAACACTTTGAACAACTTAGAACATCAGTGAAGAAAGGCATAGTTCATCATAACATCGTAATAATAACATCATATATGTAATTTACCTGATATATTGCTAAATGTACACAATTTTTCATATCAACAGAAAAATATACCGGTATAGCCTTGCTTCTCTTGAGACTCTCCTGCTTCAGAGCGGTCATAGTTAATGATTTGCTTAAGCCCGCAAATCATTAACTATGTTTTGCACATTGACATGATTGGTTACAAGGTAATTTGTGATGTAAGAAACAGGCAATTTCAAACTTTTTTTTTTTTCCACTGCAGTTTTAAGGAGAAAATTCTCAGCAACTGTGTTGACTTCTGAATTTGCACATGGTTTGTCTTAAAGCATATTAAAAAAAACACCACATAGACATATGAACAACATTTTAAAAAAAACATTCCTTATTATCAATGTTGAAAACAGTTGTGCTGCTCAATATTTTTGTAAAACAATTCCAGGATTCTTTGAATATAAAGTGTTAAAAAGAACAGCATTATTTTGAAAGGAGTATTTTGTAACAATCCTCTTACTGTCACTTTTGATCAATTTAATGCATCCCCGCTGATATTAAATTATTTTTGAAAAAATATATAACTATATTGTCCAGCCCAACTGCATTCTATATGTATCTAAGTGGTCCCAGCTCAGTAACCCTTTGCTCTTGGTTCCAGAATCAGTCCCTGCCCTCACTCATCTGTGCAGGCTGGCAGTGCGGGCATCAGTGGGCAGCGATGCTCTGTCTAAGACCTCCTTTATACAACAGCTGCCCGTCCCCACACTGCTTCAGGACTACCTTCAGTTCAGCGACGTCTCAGGCTTGCTTACATAGCAGCCTGACACTCATCTGTGGCTAATTAAGTTATCTCGACTTGCTCCACTGCAGTATTTTGTATATAATGTTAATAAAATTTGAATGACTGCTCAAATGAAGCTGGCTCTTTTCATTACCTTGGTATTTAGAAAATGTGGAAGGACAAATGGAGAATTTCACCAATTTATCTTCACTGTTCGGTTCCCCTCTTACACAGCTGGCCTTCATACCGAGTTGATGTTGAAATTCACCTCTGCTCCATGTCTTTGGTCTGCCTCGTTATCTTCTCTCTCTCTCTCTCAGCGGCTCTCCTCTCTGTCTGCCTCCAAGGTCACTCTGCCTCAAAGACGCATACTCTCTTCGAATGTTAATTGCTAACGCAGTCACACTCATTCAGAGATGCTACTATCTGCCTTTGGTCATACTATTTATTTAACATTTTATGTTACCTTTTAGGAATGCCCATAGCACACCATCAAAAGCTCGCTGTTAATTTAAAATCATCCGTAACGCTGCGGTGTGATGCTCTCAATCCCCTGCTGCTTTCAGAATAGAGTCATACCTTCATGAATAGGCAGTTAATCTGTTTCACACAGACCTCAATGTTCCAGTATTTTTTATTAATTTCTAATGCTCACATATCCTGGCAAATTGTCTTCACCTCTTTAACACTAATTACGGAAAAAGCCCGTGATGCATGCATTGTTGTATTACTACTACAAAAAAAAAAAAAAAAAAAATCCTGTTATATAACATCAAGGTGTTCCTTATTTCCAAGCCGTTTCTTTTGGAGTACCATGTGCAAACAGCAGGGGGAGAACACGGATAACTGAGAGTCCTGCCCACAGTACCTAGCAGCCTGACTACATGAAAGAGGGGAGCCATTTCGGCTCCCTCCCTGATATTTTGAATTCAGAGCAAACCGGAGGCTGTGTCTCAGCAACTCTGTGCCTTGTTCTAGACAATCAGGCCACCTCTCTGTGGGAGACTCTGGAAAGGCAAGGCATCAGTAATCATGTGCATTAAGCTTTTCTTGTGCTGCAGGTAAGCTCAGGTCCAACAGTTCTGCTTTGATTAGCAATCAGGCTTTTGAAATACAGCCAAAGGACTGACTGACTTTCTGTCGTTCTTGCACACGCATTCTTTTTTATATAAAAAGTATGAACAGAAATCTAATTTCTAAATGATCAAACCTTTTTCGAAAAAGATATATATATATATATATATATATATATATATATATATATATATATATATATATATATATATATATATATATATATATATATATATATATATATATATATATATATATATATATATATATATATATACACATATATATATATATATATATATATATATATATATATATATATATATACACACATATATACATACACACACTCACTCTCTCTCTCCTAAAGGATTATTAGGAACACCTGTTCAATTTCTCATTAATGCAATTATCTAATAAACCAATCACATGGCAGTTGCTTCAATGCATTTAGGGGTGTGGTCCTGGTCAAGACAATCTCCTGAACTCCAAACTGAATGTCAGAATGGGAAAGAAAGGTGATTTAAGCAATTTTGAGCATGGCATGGTTGTTGGTGCCAGACGGGCCGGTCTGAGTATTTCACAATCTGCTCAGTTACTGGGATTCTCACGCACAACCATTTCTAGGGTTTACAAAGAATGGTGTGAAAAGGAAAAACATCCAGTATGCGGCAGTCCTGTGGGCTAAAATGCCTTGTTGATGCTAGAGGTCAGAGGAGAATGGGCCGACTGATTCAAGCTGATAGAAGAGCAACTTTGACTGAAATAACCACTGCATACAACCGAGGTATGCAGCAAAGCATTTGTGAAGCCACAACATGCACAACCTTGAGGCGGATGGGCTACAACAGCAGAAGACCCCACCGGGTACCACTCATCTCCACTACAAATAGGAAAAAGAGGCTACAATTTGCACGAGCTCACCAAAATTGGACAGTTGAAGACTGGAAAAATGTTGCCTGGTCTGATGAGTCTCGATTTCTGTTGAGACATTCAGATGGTAGAGTCAGAATTTGGCATAAACAGAATGAGAACATGGATCCATCATGCCTTGTTACCACTGTGCAGGCTGGTGGTGGTGGTGTAATGGTGTGGGGGCTGTTTTCTCGGCACACTTTAGGCACCTTAGTGCCAATTGGGCATTGTTTAAATGCCACGGCCTACCTGAGCATTGTTTCTGACCATATCTATCCCTTTATGACCAACATGTACCCATTCTCTGATGGCTACTTCCAGCAGCTACTTCAAGCATGCCTTTCCAGATGTGTAAGCCGCCCATGCCACACGCACTCAAGCAACCCCATACCATCAGAGATGCAGGCTTCTGAACAGAGCGCTGATAACAACTTGGGTTGTCCTTGTCCTCTTTAGTCCGGATGACATGGTATCCCAGTTTTCCAAAAAGAACTTCAAATTTCGATTCGTCTGACCACAGAACAGTTTTCCACTTTGCCACAGTCCATTTTAAATGAGCCTTGGCCCAGAGAAAACGCCTGTGCTTCTGGATCATGTTTAGATATGGCTTCTTTTTGACCTATAGAGTTTTAGCTGGCAACGGCGAATGGCACGGTGGATTGTGTTTTCTGGAAGTATTCCTGAGCCCATGTTGTGATTTCCATTACAGTAGCATTCCTGTATGTGATGCAGTGCCGTCTAAGGGCCCGAAGATCACGGCATCCAGTATGGTTTTCCGGCCTTGACCCTTACGCACAGAGATTGTTCCAGATTCTCTGAATCTTTGGATGATATTATGCACTGTAGATGATGATAACTTCAAACTCTTTGCAGTTTTTCGCTGAGAAACTCCTTTCTGATATTGCTCCACTATTTTTGGCCGCAGCATTGGGGGAATTGGTGATCCTCTGCCCATCTTGACTTCTGAGAGACACTGCCACTCTGAGAGGCTCTTTTTATACCCAATCATGTTGCCAATTGACCTAATAAGTTGCAAATTGGTCCTCCAGCTGTTCCTTATATGTACATTTAACTTTTCCGGCCTCTTATTGCTACCTGTCCCAACTTTTTTGGAATGTGTAGCTCTCATGAAATCCAAAATGAGCCAATATTTGGCATGAAATTTCAAAATGTCTCACTTTCAACATTTGATATGTTATCTATATTCTATTGTGAATAAAATATATGTTTATGAGATTTGTAAATTATTGCATTCCTTTTTTATTCACAATTTGTACAGTGTCCCAACTGTTTTGGAATCTGGTTTGTAGTAAAAATGTAGTTTTTGTTATATCTTTGTTTTTTACAGAAATATGTTTTTCAAGATTTATTATATATAACAAGGTTAAGCAAAAATATTATTTCTCATTATTTATTAAACCTAATTTTTGAAGAGATTTTAGATAAATATATATTTAAAACAGTTGTGTGTGTGTGTGTGTGTGTGTGTATATATAGATGTGGAGGTGTGTGTGTGTGTGTGTGTGTATATATATAGATGTGGAGATGTGTGTGTGTGTGTGTGTGTGTGTGTGTATATATATAGCTTGTAGCATCTGGTATTTACAATGAAATTTTACAGAGATGGTAAAACTCAGCCTGTAACCCCTTTGAATTGTCTCCCTAATTAAAATGTGACAGCAGCACAGAGGAACGAAGTCTAGAATAGAGCACGTACATAATTGATGCAACATAATCTAAAATGTATCAGTCCTGAAATGTGGTGCACGCTCTATAAAAAGCCAGTGTGACGTGCAGCCCTAAGCCAGTCCACTCGGTTGGAGCTGGAAGGCTGAATTGTTGAACAGCCACCACCCTTCATACTGTGAATTTTGTTGATTCCCGAGTGGCTCAGGATTTTGTGGCTTTGAGCTCTTGTGAAAAACATCACAGTGGAGCACATCGCCTGTCTCTTTATTTAATCACATGATACGTCTCAGGCATTTCATAAATGTGTTAAAGAATTCTTTAAGCTTCTCTAAGTGTTAATTACACAAACCGTAGTTGACCATGGCTCTACAGTAAATGTAGCATTTTTGATGATCTGATATGGGGGTATTTCTTATGTGTGGGGATTTTATTTGTTTCAGTTTAAGATCCAGCTAGGAAACATAGAGCTCTGATCATTGCCTCATTGTGATATTCTCACCATGGACCTGAATCATGAGGACACAGTTGCCTGGCGACCTGCTGAAGGGAAATATCTGCTTAAATATTACCAGGGGAGTTTTTTCCTCAAGACCTTCTAGAACATCTCATAAAAGGCGTATTCGTGCTAACACTGTATAGATTTCAATCAGTAAGGACGACGGCATTAAGGCTGCTTTGCCTCAGCCATCACCTGTTGGGAATCGTCCAGCTTTGATGCTGTATGGATGATTTATTTTCGTCAGTATGATTAGATAATTCTTGCCTTTTTGATGGAAGAGTTCTGGATCTTATTACATTTGTGCAGTCTGTTGCCCACTGCTAACACACTCCAAGGAAATAAACAAGGGTGATGGGCTTCTGTTTGCTTTCACTGAACATGAGATTAATGTGTTTTTCCAAGTCAATTTGTTGTTTTATCTTCCAGGTCCTACATGTCTCATCTCATTGATTTTACTCTTTGCCACCTCACAAACAGGTCATTATGTATTCGTTTGCTTGTGTTTGTGTCAGTGTGTTTGTTTTGTCAGGAGTAATCTGGACAGAGGAAATGGGCCATTTCATTTGGACATTTGTTTCAGGGAACTGCAGTGTTGATATAAGGCTTGCTGTTGGTGGGTGGAGATGTTTTCAGTGATTGGAAGTGTTTTGCTGAAGGAATAGTTCACAGAGAATTGGAAATTTAGTTTTTTTTACTCACCTGTTCCAATCCCATACAACTTTATTTATTTTTTCTATGCAACACAAAGGAAGATGCTGGGCATAATGTTCATATTGCTCTTTTTACATACAATGAAAGCATAGGAGCTGCCAAAAAAAGGGCACCATAAAAGAAGTCCATATAGCCTATTCCACATCTTCCGAAGCCACCAAATGGGTTTGCTTACTGTTGTTCCATGAATATCTTCCCCTCAGCCATAGCTATCAAATCTCATTTGCTTTGTCCATATTCAAATCATGAACATGTCAGTTGACAAATGATTCTCACATTCAGTGTTTCTTTTGTCAACAAAATTACTAATGAAAATGTTTGTTGCAAAGGTTTTTATTTTTTATTTTTAATCAGCGAGAAAGAGACACATCACGATGATAATAAAGTTTGATTAAAACAATTTTATTTTTGTGAACTATACTGTGAATTATACACCGATCAGGCATAACGAGGCCACGGCCACCAGGCAATACACCAGGGTTTCCATGAAAGGGTGTACATGTTCTGCAACAATGCTTAGGTAGATGGTACGTGTCAAAGTAACATCCACATGGATGGCAGGACCCAAGGTTTCCCAGCAGAACATTGCCCAAAGCATCACACTGCCTCTTCCGGCTTGCCGTCTTCCCATAGTGCATCCTGGTGCCATGTGTTCCCCAGGTAAACGATGCACACACACACGGCCATCCACGTGATGTAAAAGAAAACGTGATTCATCAGACCAGGCCACCTTCTTCCATTACTCCGTGGTCCAGTTCTGATACCCACTGTTTGCGCTTTTGGTGGTGAACAGGGGTCAGCATGGGCACCCTGACTGGTATGCAACCCCATACGCAACAAACTGTGATGCACTGTGCATTCTGACACCTATCAGAACCATCAACTTCTTGAGCAATTTGAGCTACAGCTGCTCGTCTGCTTGATCGGACCACACAGGCCAGCCTTCGCTACCCATGTGTATCAGTGAGCTTTGGCCGCCCATGACCCTGTCACCGGTTCATCACTGTTCCTTCTTTGGACCACTTTTGATAGATCCTGACCACTGCAGACCGGGAACACCCCACAAGAGCTGCAGTTTTGGAGATGCTCTGCAGTTTTTCCATTTCAAACGCTTGCCCATTTTTCCTGCTTCTAACACAAACTTTGAGGACAAAATATCTGCCAAATATATCCCACCCACTGACAGGTGCTGTGATGAAGAGATAATCAATGTTATTCACATTCACTCCATGATCATAATGTCATGCCTGATCAGTGCATACTAGCTTTGTAAATTGAATTAATTTGACATGACAAAATATTTACTACATTTAAATAACTTTTGTCAAAAGATGAACACAATTGCAGAATTTGGAATTACATGCTATCACAATATCTGCAATATAAAGGTATGGTAAAAACAGTAGTATACAGTGGGTACAGAAAGTATTCAGACCCCCTTAAATGTTTCACTCTTTGTTATATTGCAGCCATTTGCCAAAATCATTTAAGTTAATTTTTTTTTCTCATTAATGTACACAGCACCCCATATTGACAGAAAAACACAGAATTGTTGACATTTTTGCAGATTTATAAAAAAAAAAAAAAACTGAAATATCACATGGTGACAAAATTTCCCAGACAGTTGCTGTGCTCACACATGGTACAAGTCATATTTCTCAGAAAATGTCATTACAATTTCTATAAGCATTTATACAATTTCTTTTTACAGTCCAGAATCATTACGGTAATTACGGCATAGCGTGAACGCACCTAAAAAAGGTCTACTGCAGACATCCCACCTCTCCTGGAAGGTCCGGGTGTCTCCCGAATTACCGTTACACCTGGTATTATCACACATTTTAAATGCGTCTATACTGTGAATACTTGAGGTTAGATTTTACGGAGACCCTCGCCTCTTTTTTCGTCACACTCAACTACACCACTTTCACTTTTGCCGCATGAATAGTCAGATACTCAACTTAAAGTCGCCATGAAATCAAAAAACCTTTTTGGCTTTTAGAATGAACATGTTAGCCTTACTGTTATCTATAAGCTAGTGTGCTCCAAAACAATGACACATTTCATATTTAGAAGATAATTTAAGCATTCAAAACTTTCAAAACTTTTTGCTTCAGCCAATATGATTTTGATGACATCACTATGCAGCTTCTCATCAAATTTCTGTCCAAGCAAATGCTCTCTAGAATATAAAGCGTCCTGCCCCTACATTATAAATGACACTGAAGCTGTGGCTAAAATCGGTCATTCTTCACACAATTATATTTTCTACATGGTGAATGGCACATAGTGCACTATATAGGGGATAGGGAACAGTTTAGACAGTGTAAATATGCTTTCCATTTGGGCGAAAGAAGTCTGGTTTTGTGTCGTGAACCGCCGCAGCTCGCACAAAGTCTGCTCCGGCCAAGAGACACAATAGCACAGAGTGGCTCATATGCGCGAGTCGGTGCAGACCACAAAACATCGAATTCTACACAAAATGCTATATTTTAAAGCGATAATTGGGAGGAGAAACAGTTATAGATTAGGAGGAAACTGCGGCTTAAGGCCCGATAACGATAAAGATAACGATAAAAATATAGTTCTAAAAATCTTTCTCAATATTAAAGAATAGCAGCGTTCACAGCTATATCAATAATGGCACAGAGAAACAATATTGTTGGAATCACTGTCAGAACGATTTTATACAGCTGATGAACGATAAAAACAATAACAGCCAATCAGAATACATTCTGCTTTAAGAGCTCGAGCATTTAAAGTGGGAGACAAGCACGCATAGAATAAATGGAACGATATAGTCCACTGGACGCTAATGGACGCTAATATAGTTATTTTTATAGTTATGTTCTTGGTGTGAAAGGGCCGAGCTGTTATCTAAATTAAACGCTATTGGCTATTTTAAAAATGGGAGGGGCTTATAAATATGTCCCGCCCTGTCTTCCTGTTTTAGTGGAAATTACGTCAACACATTGAAACATGCATTTCAAGGCACTTTAGTGGGCCTTTAAGTCTGATTTATACGTCTGCGTCGTAGCCTCTACACCGCAGGCTTTGCGTTGGTTTTCATTTATACTTCAGAGTCGTTTTCTGTGTCAACGTGCAGTTACACATGCAGGTCGCTAGTAGTGTTCACGGGCATGTTGATGGTGTAACCCAGTATCAAGGCAAAAGCAGCTTGTTGTGTACGTTGTTAGAGATGCAGCAGCAGTGATGGCGGCAAACACGACTTTTGTTGCTGCTTGAGTTATTAAACATCGACAAACAGATAATTTCCGTAAAGGGAAATGTGTATGAAGAAATACGACGCTATCGCAGATTTATTTATTTTATTTTTTTTACCTGAGGAAGGGGTTCAAGCAGACAGTCACAGTGCTTGTGGTCCATGTAAAATTGACGCGTTGTTACCTTTTTGGAGAGGTGCATGTCGGACTACTCTATAAGCTACACATGCTACACACAGCCTACGATGTAGCTATGGCGTAGGTTCGATGCAGAAGTAAATCAGCCTTTTGACGGCTCACGCGTATGAACAGGGAATCAGCGATCACTGTCGCTCGTGTCGCTGTTAATTGCCAGCCCTCCAATGAAAATGAATGGGATTGTGTCATTTTGACATTGTGTGTTGCTGGCAGTGGGGCTTTGTCTCACCCGAAAGTCACAAATCTGAACTTCGTTGCATCACTGGACATGCAGGTATACTGTCGCCAACAGTACTGTCGCTCATCGCCAACTTTCCAGGCTATAGTGCAAGAGTCGTTTGAACTATGTATCTGCGGTATGTGCTTGTTCATTTTAGAGTTTGACAGCATTTGGACACTGTCTACTTTCATTAGATGGAAAAGGTTATCTTGAACATTCAGCAAAACAATCCTTTTGTGTTTCACGGAAGAATGAAATGTAGTAAATGATGACAGAGTTTTCATTTAGACGAACAATCCCTTTAAGACACTTCAGTCAGTTGTGTATTCCGCATCGTGCTCACTTACCAGAGCAGATTAGTGGAAATAATTGGTGTGGATCGGTACTTTCATCACATGGGTGTTCCAGGTGTGAAACCGTCGCTGATTGTGTGAAGAAGTTGCTGATTGAGAGAAATCTGAACCTCCCCGGTGAGGTAACGTCCGTTTAAATAATGACTGCAGTCAATCACTTAGACATTGTGTTAATCAGTGAGGTACAGAGCCCAGCAGAAGAGAAGATGGAGGAGATTACTTCAATAGGTAAAGAGAGAGAGAGATAGACTCCGGCCGAAGACTAATCCTCCACGGTCCTATACTCTCCATCCAGCCGTTCATGTTTATCTATTTTGTGCGTGCGTGTTATTGTCTTTGCATGACTACATCAGCCTTATCAAAGACTCGGAAATAAAAATTTTAATTAACCTATATTAAAAGCAGGCCACTCTTCTTAATGAGTTCCCTGAATAATTAAACAGGCAAACTGGGGGATTTTCACACTTCGCATGCTTTGTTTGCTAGGAATATCCACAGTTACTCGACACCTGCAGTGACCCTGCTGCGGTTCCCCAGGCAAAGAATCGGCTTTAACCTCGTATGTGATCTCTGTGTTTGAACAGTCAGTCCTTTCTTACCGAGCTTATTCTCAACAACTTGCGAGTCCATAAGAAGTGACCCTTTGGCAGCTTCCACACCAGAAGACTTAACTCAGTCACAGACCCCGTCAGCTCCCCAGCCAGATGAACATAAGTGCTATCTGATGAAAGCACATCACAGAAGGTTACAGTGACAGCCGCTGTGGAGAAAAAAAAGACAAGTGTTAGATCATTTAAATGCTAATTATCCATTTTCAATCCCTCATAAACTTTAACTGCAAGCCTTTGAGATTTGAACAAAAATAACATCTTGAGAAAGAACGTCCCCCATGGGAGGTGAAGTCTTTTTTTTTTTTTTAGCTGCACAAAAATAAGTATTACTCACAAGAGGAAATTAACATGCCTTACCATTTCAGACCATAAGAGTATGAGTTTCTCCCATTTCCAATCTGTGCAGGTATTACTTATGCATGCCACAGGCATCCTTGTCCTTGGTATTTTATTTTGGTTTCATTTATGGAGCAGTTCCATTTGAGATAATCAAAAGCCTTTTATTAACCACACTGTAGCATGCGAAATATAACAATCTAAACCTCTACAATTCACCCAAAACTAGAAACAGCAACACTGTAAGAAAATATTGTTGGTTTAACTTAAAGTAACCTGGTTGCCTTAAAATGTTGAGTTCATTGAAATAAAACAATTGAGTTAATACAATGAAGGAAATGGGTTTAATAAATAGAAACTCAAAATATTATTGTATCTGAACCACATAAATAAAAAAATAAAAAATGTTGTGATAAATCATGAAAATAGCACAATTTGGCATGTTTCACTGCAATATAACAAATAAAACACAATTACGCAATATGCTTACACAGTCTTGATGTCAATTCTCAAAAATGTTCAAATGGACTAAAAATTTTATGGCAACCAGGTAATTTACTTTTTAAATACTTTTTTATAGTGAAGCAATAGCCGTCATTTCACTGTCTCGGTTGTCTATAGATTGATATAGTCCGGCTATGAGTAACCCTAGCCAAAATAACCTTGAATTTGGTTACATGTTATTTTTGCCAAAATAACTTGCATAAATGTATGATATTCCATCAAAGTCAACAGTGATTACAAGGTGTTTGGTTTCATTTTTGATTCATTTTCATTTTCATTCTAGATGACTAGTCTATTATTGGGCTATGGTTAGACATCTATTCAATTTTCACTGACAGACAAAATTTTGCCTTGTTTTAGATATCAGGGCTGTGTTTGGATGACTATTAGACGTCTTTTAAAATGCAAACTTGCTTGCTAGGAAAGTCTTAAGAGTATCTAATTCAAGTATTTCAAGTCCAAATAAAACACCTCACTAATCGAATACAGCAGCCTCTTAAACATCTACAGACACTTAAGTCTCCTAAGCTCAAGTGCTCAAAAGGGCATAAGTAAACCAATATCCTTCAAAAAGCTCTTGAAAATTGAAAATACGCCCAATGAAAACACATGAATTTTCGCAAAAAACTCCCATATATATAGCAAAAAAGTTTTTATGCTCGTTAGGTTAGGTGCCATGCAAAATGTAATGAGTAGTTGCATTACTCGTAATGGAGTAAAGAGTACATACTCATTCAAAAATGTAATAGAGAGTAAAGGTTGCTAATATCTTTGATAGCTACTCATTAAAACTACAAAGTAGCCTATCCAAAAGATACTTAAGTACAGTGACTAATTACATTTACTCAAATACAAAACTGTATTGTTGTCACAAACGTTTTCATTTCCTGTCCTTCTTCTCATAAGTTAAGTCGGCACGAAATGGATATTCACCTTTGATGTTATTGTGACCAATTATTCTATGCACGTTTAATTTTCACATTGTAATTTGGATTCAAAATGTTTTATTATTGCTGAATATTACATGAACAGGGAATATATTCGGATCTTGAGTATGAAACACGAACAACAAAGTAAGATCAAAATAGAATAAACACATGGATTCACATAAAAATAAAACTATTTTATTACTGTGTATAGGGATGAAATTAGAGAGCTGAATTCAAAAGAAATAATGTAAGAAACGATGGAGATTTACAGGTTGTGTATACAATAAAAAATATTAATAAAAATATTTTAAGGAACAAAGGAGTGGTTTAATTAGGCCTAAAAAATAAAAGAACTTAAATCATATTTGTGACCATGGACCACAAAACAAGTCATAAAGGGTATTTTTTTTTTTTTTTTTTTTTATACATCATCTGAAAGCTGAATAAGCTTTCCATTGATGTATGGTTTGTTATGATAGGGCAATATTTGCCCGAGATACAACTATTTGAAAATCTGAAATCTGAGGCTGCAAAAAAAAGAAAGAAAAAAAATGCCTTTAAAGTTGTCCAAATGAAGTCCTTAGCAATGCATATTACTACTAATAATACATTTTTATATATATATTTACGGTAGGAAATTTACAAAATATCTTAATGGAACTTAATATCCTAATGATTTTTTGCATAAAAGAAAAATAAATAATTTTGACCCATATTGTTGTATTGTTGGCTATTGCCACAAATATACCGGTGCGTTTTGTGGTCCAGGGTCACATTTATTAATGATTTTCCAATCAAAAGTAAAGCTGTTTCTTCTAAAAGACCACAAAATGAGCATGGCTCATCAATGTCAGAGTATTTATAAATGAACGGTAGATTTTCTGAAGGATTTTAAAGTTCTCTTTCTTACAATTGACTGCTTGCTCACATTCAGATTTGCCTCCATCCAATCAACATCCGAATAACAGAACCAAGTTCTAACCCTACATTTTTTCTTTTTTATCAATCCAATTCATTTGGATTTACTGTACGTCACAAAATGATCTGTCGCTACTTCCGACTTTAATTTGGAACGTGTCTCCCACAGGACTCTTCTGACTCACTTCCTGTAGAGTTTGTGAAGATCAGCTTTTGTTGTGGTGTTTATCTGCTTATTATTGTCTGATCTACACAGCTTAGCAGCAATTAATAGCCTATATCATTTATATAGTGCTGCATGTAAAAATGTGACTACCATCAGTTTTAATGACATAGTTTTAATATTTCTGTTGTGTGTTCTAATCAATAATGCTGATAAAAAGACTGATGGGTGACATACATGAACTGTGTATGAGAAATCTCCAATTTGACAGGCCATCAATCAACTGGTTACCACTAGATGTCACAGTACAATCATCCATCTTTCATTGTTGTTGCTGACAACATCAGCCATTAAGATATAATAGACCTCACAATGTCAGTCTCATTCCATTCCTTTTGCGTCAGACTTCTTTGGTGTGCTGCATTACAATTACTGCAGGGACTAGTACATGTGTTTCACACCTAAAAGATCTTCTAACGCACACAAAAAACACATGATACGTGATACAAAGTTTTATGTTCCCTTTGTATAAACGGTAAAACATACAGGTAAGAACCCTCTGGGAATGTCGCATGTGAGCGTATTGTGTAAAAATTGGCCCCTGTCTTTTGTCTTCGGTTAGTGTGATTTCCTCAGCCGCGGTCCTTCAGGGTGAGCAGCAATTCACAGAGCTGTTCCTAGGGACTGCGCAGAGCTTTGCCTGATTGAGACTAGCCTCAGGAGGGAACCCATTGCTAAAGTGTGACTGCAGCCTTCTCAAGGTCCTCTAAAAGTCAAAGGCAGAAAATCAACTTGGCTCCCAGCAAGCCGTTCACAGACTCGGAGCGGGGCTCTGATAAAAGCGAGACGCTTTGAAAGGCCGTTAAGCAAAACCGCCAGCTCTGCATCCTGCATCCACGCTTTTAACTGCAGAAAGATCCGAATCCTGCCTTTGGCCTCCAATGTAACAAATGTTATCTTGGTAATTGTATTTGCTGTATTCCTTGCTTAATGTTTTATCACTGATTCTAAATGTCATCGTCTTGGGCTTGTTGCCATGGTGACATTCCCTCCAGAAGTCAGCTCAGCCCCTCCATACAAACACCTTTGAAGCAATTACTTTCATCCTGCAAGAGAAGAGTGGGCCATTTTGAACTATGCTACATTTGACCAGTCTTTGATGCTTTGCACTGTGGGAAATGTGGTTTCTTATGGCCTTGCTTATGGTGTTACCAAGCTCGGCTATGGACTTGGGACCTTAAAACTGCTCCAAACTAGCAGTCAAGAAGAAACACTTACCTGTGTTCCATATTTAGCTCTTGGAAAATCACCACGCTCGTTGCTGTTTTTTTTTTTCAAAGGTGATAAATATACTATACAACATTTGCCAAGGGGGCCAAAGCTCTCTGACGGAGATGCTCAGAAGAGGGAGAGAGAGGAATGCAGAACCCTGTAATCATGCCTCATTAAAACAACCTCAACTTGTCGTTCAGAAAAGCCTTGCACAATCAGTTGTCATCATCCATTAAATTACGGCCTTCATCTGTGCCAGATTTTAATGCTTCAGCCCAGTTGCACTCTCAGCTTTGTCCTCACTTGTCAGTGAGAAGGCCAGAGTTATAATTATGTTACAACACTTTAAGGGTGGTTTAAAAGAAACAGTTGAGCTGCATATGTGTTAAATATGCTATAATGTAAAAAGCAGTTTATGATGTGATGTGACAAGTGTGTCAGATACATATAGATTGATTATAGCTCTGGTTAACATGCATAAGAACAGTTTCTGATTGACCGAAACATTAAAGATTCTAAAAGAAGGCCCGTAAAATTTCCAATAGGATTGATGCAGGATCCAGTATTATTAATCGTTCTACCTCAAAATAAACATACAGATGGTAATTATGGATTCGGTAACAAGCTCTTTTCCTTTTTCAGTCCACAATCCCTCTTAACAGGTTTGAACTTCTGTTGCTGTACAGCAAGAGCATAGAAGGCAAGAGAAAAGTCAAAGCGGTCATGTTACTGGGAAATATCAAAGATCTGAATGCCAAAATATGAAAAGAAAAAGAGTGCAGCAGCAGCGCATGGCATGAATTACTTTTGTTCTTTCCAAGAAAGCTGAATTTATTAGCTGGCGTGTTATAGAAATAGAACACATTCTGTTAAATAACACATTTTTCTGTGCTGTGTGAGTTTCATATTTCATTGTAAAAAATTCACAGACTAATGCAGAAGTGCATTAATGACATACCAAAAATAAAATGGTTCCCACTCATGTGACTACACACGACTCAGTTACTTAAACTGTTAGAAATACAGAGATATAAAAACTGATGCACACTGATATAAAAATTATTCTAAACATAAAAATATGGCTGTGAGAAATGGGTCACCATGAATTTGCGAGATAAGTCATGTTCCTGCGTCAATATATTTTGTTGATTCCTGTCCGAAAATTAAGTCCTAACCTTATCCCTACCCCTAAATGTAACCCTACCCAAATCGTATCCCTAAAATCAGAGGGAAATGTAAATAACACTGACGTAGAAGCACCTAACCCTGGTTGTATGCTTAAACTTAACATCAACTGTAAGTGTGTCTTTTAAATCTGATTGGTTGATTGGAATGTACTTCTTCCAGGATCAACAAAGATTTCGTACTTTGTGAAATCATGTGATCCTTCTATAGAAACACAATTGAGCTAAAGTAACAAGTCTTTCCATATTCTTTGCAATTTGAGAATAATACAGTATGTATATAACTTTTTAAGTTTTATAAAACATATAGGCTAATATTGTCTACGATTATTTAATGTGATTTTTTTAAAGCTAATTTCTGCCTAAGCCTAAGCATCTGCCAAGTGTCAGGCAGCAACAGTAACGTCCACATCATTCACTTGCATCTATTTACCTGACTCCTCCATCATCTTCTTTACCTGTCCAGTTAGATTATTTTGATTCCACTCAAGATTGACCCGTTTTCCCTTAACAATTGTCTTTCTGTTAAAAACAGAATGAGCCCCATATTTATTGTGTTAATACAATTTATATTACAATACTAGACATACATGTATTCTCTTAACAAAATAATCATAAAATATAGTTAGCAAAATTAGTTCAAATTATTATTATTATTATATATACAGTACTCTGTTTCTCATATAAAAAACAACAACAACTACACATAACCCCCACATTGTCATAATCAATAGGCTTCATTTTTCATCTTTCAAAATGTTTCTAGTTCTACTATGGCTTTATGAACATGAAGAGAAACCACCTAAATATGTGTTACCAGGAATAGCCTATATAGATATTAAAGATTTAGAGCCTGGGGGTATATTAGGATAAACAAAGCAAATATATATATATATATATATATATATATATATATATATATATATATATATATATATATATATATATATATATATATATATATATATATATATAAATAATTTTTCTCCCTTTTTTAATGGCAGAAGTTATACCTAATACCTAGTAAAAACAATATTAAGTTTGAAAAAATGCTGTAAAATGTATAAATATTTGAATGTTTCAAATATTGATACATTTTACAGCATTTTTCAAACTTAATATTGTTTTTACTAGAATTACTGTATTTCTGCCATAAAAAAAAAAAAAAAAAAAAAATGAGCGAGAGAAAAGCCCAGTTAGCTAGGACAGCACATTTCATAATATGCGTTTCATATCTGGCTGTTTTGCAAATTTTATGTTTAAAGGGCGCCCTCTGGTTTTCTGGAGAATTGAACAAAACATGTTTGACCGCCATGCTCATCATATCATATAATTTAGTGGAAGAATTAATTAAGAATTACTCGTTTTTAAAAAAACAAACAAATGGACGTTGTTTACTGAAGCCTGGCCCTGACAAATGAACAGGATTTGATAGGTATGTGCTTATTACTTTTTTTAATGTCGATATCTCTTGTTTTGATGTTTACTTGTTTGATGAGTAACTTAGCCTAACGAAGACAGAAAGTTGTATGTTTTGTTAATATGTTTGATAATAGCGTGTAATGTAGTGAATGTAAACAACATCAGTCGAGATCTTCGTACATTTAAGGACAACGTATATTAAGGTAACCTATATTTAAAATCAAAATGTGGATGTTTGTCTTTACAGGGACAGATTTCTCCATTAGTTTTTCGCGGTATAAAAACAATTCAGAACGACGTCGAAGTAAACACCAGAGCACAAAATAAGAAACTTGAAAAACAATACAAATTCTAACATTAAATCTTTTCATCTAAGTTAACCGTCCAACTGTTACTCTTATGTATTTGACTACAAATTTAAAGATACTCTCAAAATTAACACAAGTCAATCATTATTCCTTCCTAAATGTGTTTTGTCTTTAAAAGTTGCTTAACTCACATCTTTCCCGTGCCTGTCGTCATATCCGTAGAGAAAAATTGTTCTGGCTGGCTACTTTGACAAGTGTAAGGTGTGACAGTGGCTTAGGTTAGTTGTCACAACAACAAGCCAGAAGACATGGAGCTTCTAAATCTCAAACCTCCAGGGAATGACCCATTTAAAAAAAGAAAGAAAAGAAAAGCAGAACAGAAGGGAGTCAGCTTGCAAAAAGAGAACGAGACAGAGCTCATAATAAAACGAGAATCAACATTGGCTTGGCTTTGTGAGAACTGAGGGATTTGATATGTTGTAAAAGCGACGCAGAGATTGTGTTTTTATTACTCAACAGGTAAGGTATTTTACTGAACAGATTAAATTGCCATGTAGCTCTCTAACAGATTTCATTGTTAAGCATTATCTATTGTGAAGGGTCGTATTCATCCGCACAGTCAATAAAACAATGTTCTACCTCAAAATGCATGCAGTTTTGTTTTTAACCGCTAGAGGTTAAAAAGTTACATGGTGTACCTTTAAAAAACAGTGGTCGTGAAGCATAACCATTACCAGGGCAACCACTACTAGCAATGCAGGTTAACTGTGCTTTAACCTTCCCATTCTTTTTTTCTTTTCTTTTTTTTTCTTCCAGTGATGTAGCATCACAGAAATTTGCTTTTGCTGTGGCAAATTGTTTTTCTTGTCTTTAATAAGGGCTGCCACGCTGCCAAGCTTCTTTAATAAGTAACATCTTCTAATTGTTAACTGTAACAGTAAGTGTCCCTGGAGTTTCATATACAGGGAAAGTCTATTCTTTCACATCTGAGAATGATGCAATTAATGGGAAACTTAACTAACAAAATTGAAAGATAGGCATAATTTTCTTTTTTTGTAAAGCAGTGTGTGCCTGATCTGGTGCTTTTTTTTTTTTGAGAAAAAAAAAAAATTTTTGTCCTTAGCTGAAACACTTCTTAGTGCTGTTTCCTCCAAGGTGTTAAACATTCATTTGAATGACATCAAAGAAAAAGTGATTTCCAGAAATTACCAGCATAATTCTCATTTTTGGCTGCAGAAATGGGGTAACACTAGTAATGACATTTTTTAAATCAGGAGACCTGTAGTATATCTCTTTAATTATACTTAAAGAGAGAGCTGAAAGTCCTTAAGGCATTGGAGAAATCAGCTTTTGTATTACATAATGTGGCAGGGAATGAAAATGAGCACAAAGGAGTGAAAATGCCCAGGAGAGCCACTTTAAAATAAAAATTCACATGACAGAGTCTCTAGTGCCTTTGTCAAGGGAATAGTATGCACAAGGTTCTTAGGCGCTGTGTTGAAGTCAGGTGCATTGCAATGATGGCAAACTGGGGTGGGCGCGAGGTGACAGGCGGCTCAGGTTAGACTTCTAAAGCTGAAAAGGACAGGAAATCTTGGCTTGGAGTACTTGCTCACCTTATGAAGGTGCTGATCAGTCTTGATGAGGCACAGCTGTCCTTATGTGCTATTTTTGCATTTCCTTTTCCACTTTCTCATACAATTGTGTGTTTTTTTTTTTACAGTGTAGCTGCTGTCCATGGGCCAGGGAGCAGTATCTACATATTTATACATGAGTGTACGGTGTACCTATACTGCAAAGAAAGAATCCGTAGGAAACACTTGCCAGAAATATTCTCCAGTGCCCACAGGCACAGAGTGAGTAATGTTGTCAATGATTTTCTGGCACCATGTGGAATCTGACCTAATGTATTAGCAGCTAATGGTATGTTTCTAACTTGAAGTGCTGCGTTGTGTGTATGTTCATGTTATTCAAGGTTACCAAGGGTATTTAACTCTGCAGGCAGTGCCTGCATGTGAAATCAGTTTAATGCTATGCCTTATTTCACTCAACATGATGTGGTTTGTTGATGAAACGCATACATGTACGCTAACGTAAGACCACCACAGACGGTCCTTATCATCAGCTGTGGATGCTTATTAAACCTTTTTATAGACAAGCCTTTTAGGCGTGCGGTGCCTGGCAGTGTGACTAAAACACAGCTAAATAATATGTTCGCACTACAGTTTGTAACTGTCTCTGTTTTTCCACTCTAGTCTATCAATCAGCTTTCAGGATATTGTGGTGAACATATAGTTTGTCTGTGAAAATTGATAGTTTATGATAAATAAGAGCTCAAAGCAGTACATAATCTAAGGCCTGGTTTCACAGACAGGGTTTAGATTAAGCCAGGATAAGACCTTCATTTGCTTATGACATGTAAGTAGCTTTTAATAAACATGCCTTAGAAAAAAAAAAAACATTACCGGTGTGCCTCTTGAGACAAAGCATGTCAGTAGAAAATATCAGTTTACATTTCCAAACATTCCTTTTGCCATTAATTGTAATCCAATGAGATTTTTGTATGCACAAGGAGTCTGACAAACAACAGCTGGTATGCTCAACACGGAGATCTGATCTCACCATCATCGAGTCTTTCTATGATTACATGAAGAAACAGAAAAAACTGAGACAGACTAAATCCAGAAGAACTGTGGCAATGTGTCCAAGACGCTTGAAGAAACCAACCTGAAAAAGTATGTGCAAGTGTACCTAGGAAAAAAGCTGGTGGTCACTAGGGGTTGCACCGACTAGTTGACTTTAATGCTGTGCCATGACGCTTTAAGCTTGATGTCGACTAGTAGCTGGCCTATAGAGGGCGCAACAGGATAAGCCATTTCCTGACACGCAGGCTCTGTTTCCAACAGTTAAAAAAGACAAATAAATACATACTCGGAGAGCTTTCCACAAGACCTGTTTGATTATACCATCTGGATGCTCAAAATTGATCGGGAGAATGCACACTTATTGTACAGGTAAGTTAATCACCGTTCAAAACAAATGTGTGCTGCATTGTAACACACACACATACCTCGCACATCACGCAGAGATTGCGTGCACATCACAGAAAACCATTCAGTAGCGCAGAAATGTATTGTCTACACTGTTCTGTGATTTATCAATAAAATAGCTTAGAAACTGAAAAGTTATAGCATATATTTTTTTTAGTAACTAAAACTCACAGCTTCACTATTAGTAGAGAGATGCTGTAATTGTACGCTGTAATTCACACGCAATAAATGTCGACTTTAAAAAATCGGAAGTCGTTCAACCCCTAGTGGTCACACCAAATATTGATTTGATTTAGTTAATATAAGGTAATTGATAAATACAATCCATTATTTTTGACAGAGTTTTTCAACACAAGTGCATAAAACTTTTCACAGTACTGTAGCTTTGCAGGTTGGTTTCTTCAAGCGTCTTGGAGACGTTGCCACAGTTCTTCTGGATTTGGTCCATCTCATGTCAAAACAAACACCAGGAGGCATCAGTAATGGTTTTTATTTTCGCCTCTAGAGGCTGCTCTACTACTGTATAATGACAGTGGACCTTCTCAGCCACTTCAGCAACGGATGCAACCCGGAAAAACAATCGGTATGATTTTTTGCCAATAATGATTCTTCCAACAATCAGTTATTGGGTATATGAGTTTGTTGCCCAGCCCTATTTGTTTTAACCACGAGAGGCATCAAAGCTTACGATACTCCTACATTGCGTTGGGGGTTACTCTTTTGGTGTAAGTCGACTTGCGTAGCCATCTGCCAGAAGCTAGTTATTTTAGTTTTTTAAGTTTTAAATATGGATATTTTTCTTACACACTCATCACTTTGCTTCAGAAGGTCTTTATTAACCCCCTTGAGCCGTGTGGATATCTTTTATGATCGATGGATGCAGTTTTTTTGGGCTTCAAAATATCATCCTCTATTCACTGCCATTATAATGCTTGGAGAAGTGTACAATTGAAGACCTGGACATTATTTAATATATCTCCGATTGTATTCGTCTGAAAGAAGAAAGTCATATACACCTAGGATGGCTTGAGGGTGAGTAAATCATGGGGTAATTTTTCAGCTTTAAACTATCCCTTTAAAGCTATTATATGTCTTCAGCAGACATTTTGAATATAGTGCATAAGACATATAGGCCTGATTTCACAGACAGGGTTTAGATTAAGCCAGGATTAGGCTTTAGTTCAATTAGGACTTTTAAGTAGCTTTTATAAATGTTCCTTCGAAAAATACTAGTGTGCATTTTAGTCTAGGACTAGGCTTAAGCCTTGTGTGTAAAACTGAGCAATTGAGTACTTTTATGATGCTTTTAAGTCCTTTTTCTGGTCTCCATCAACTTTCATTGCATGAAAAAGAGAGCAGCATGGACATTCTTCAAAATGTCTCCTTTTTTTGCAGAGAGTCCTAACTGAGTAGATGATCACAGATCAAGCTATCCCTTTAAATTGCATTGATTCACTCTCCTTGATGTTTTGCAGAGGCATAGGGCATTACTGTACCGCAGAACAGTACATAGGCGACAACAATATGAACCTCTGCCTCTGTAATTACCATTATCATCGAAGTGTTTCTGCAGGAATTGTGCACACTAAAGTCTGCCCTGTGTTTCAGTTGTATATCTCAAACGCATTACAGATAATACGTTTACACCGCAGGAGTGGAGCCAGCACGCTTCTCATTCTGCATCAAATGAAAGATTTAAAGGCTGAATATTTTATTGCATTTTGACATTTATCTGACATTTGACGTCTTCATTGCTCCCCCTGAAAATATGCTAATGTGCAAGTGAATGCGGTGACCCATCAAGTCATAGTGTGTCATCAATGATGTTTACAGAACAGCTGGATTGGACGAGATCTAGATTTGAGTGAGCAAATATGTGCCTTTGATTATGGGTGCAGAGAGAGCCTGTCGTGGAAACCTTGCCGTAGGATATTAGGAGGCTGTTGCCATGGTAACAGCACCTCGGAATATGAGTGGAAGCAGAGGTGCTCTCTTCTCCTCCGTTTGTGCTGTCATAGATGTACTGGAGGTGTATTTGTTGGAGTTCATCAGCTAGGCACTACTAAGAAAGTCCTCTGAAGTTTCAC
Organism: Paracanthobrama guichenoti; assembly: GCA_018749465.1. Taxonomy (NCBI): domain Eukaryota; kingdom Metazoa; phylum Chordata; class Actinopteri; order Cypriniformes; family Gobionidae; genus Paracanthobrama; species Paracanthobrama guichenoti. The sequence continues at coordinate 1,181,198 of CM031954.1, forward strand.
ATCCACAATGACTAATACATCCATTAGCTGGTTTATTTAGCACTTTAGTTTATTCCGTGTGAGAGGAAGTTGAAATGTGTGTGTGTGTTTTTGTGTGCATGATTAGGGTCAGTGCGCTTCTTGCAGTCATTACCCTTCTTTTGTTCATAGCTTCACTCTTCTTCGATTTCTGTCCCAGCCCACTGGCTACTCTAAACGACCTGGTCAAATGCCTGTTCGATCCAGTGAGTGTGGACCGAAAGCCCCAGTGGTTTCTTAGTAAAACTGTAAAAACATTATAGCATATGGACTGTTCATCTTCAAGGCTTCAGACCAACATAGAGGCAAGGTGTGTGACCTGTTCCCTCCCCCTAGCTTTTCTGTTTTGTATTCTTTTCTGTTTTGTATTTCTTGTATGATTCTAGTTCAGCATTTGATTCTTGTATGGTTTTCTCGCTTTCATCACTTTGGCCAGGTCAGTAGAACATGGTGCTAGTAACGGAAAAGGTCATGGGTTCGATTCTCATATAAAATATATCGCTTGAATTCAGTATAAGTTGCTTTGGATAAAAGTGCCTTCCTGTTGCACAAAACATGTATTCATTTCTGATTATCATTATTGTTATATTGGAATATTGTTCTATTATATTGGTAGAGTGGAGCTTTGAAGTCCACACTGAAAGTCTGGTAGTCTAAATGTAATTTAAAGCTTGTAGTATATGTTAGCCTTACTGTTATCTATAAGCTAGTGTGCTCCAAAACAATGACAAAATTTGCATTTAGAAGATATAAGCATTCAAAACTTATAGTCTCTCACTTTTGTCAATATGGATCTTGATTTTGATGACATCACTATGCATCAGATTTTCTGTCCAATCAAATGCTCTCTAGAATCTGAAGCGTCCCACCCCTACATTATAAATGATGCTGAAGCTGCAACTAAAATTGGTCACTCTTCACACATTTTCTATTTTCTACATGGTGAATGGCACATATATAGGATAGGGATCTAGGGGATAGTCTGGTTTCACGTTAAGGCCCCGATATACTTAAAGCAAAATCAAAAAACGACCTGCTGTGATGTAATTTTGATGATTAAAAATGGGTATAAAAAGAGCCTCTCAGAGTGGCAGTGTCTCTCAGAAGTCAAAATGGGCAGAGGGTCACCAATTCCCCCAATGCTGTGGCGAAAAAATTGTGGAGCAATATCAGAAAATAGTTTCTCAGAGAAAAATTATAAAGAGTTTGAAGTTATCGTCATCTACAGTGCATAATATCATCCAAAGATTCAGAGAATCTGGAACAATCTCTGTGCGTAAGCGTCAAGGCCGGAAAACCATACTGGATGCCCGTGATCTTCGGGCCCTTAGACGGCACTGCATCACGTACAGGAATGCTACTGTAATGGAAATCACAACATGGGCTCAGGAATACTTCCAGTGTCGTGAACACTGCCATTCGCCGTTGCCGGCTAAAACTCTATAGGTCAAAAAAGAAGCCATATCTAAACATGATCCAGAAGCGCAGGCGTTTTCTCTGGGCCAAGGCTCATTTAAAATGGACTGTGGCCAAGTGGAAAACTGTTCTGTAGTTCTTTTTGGTAAAGTGCGACGCCATGTCATCCGGACTAAAGAGGACAAGGACAACCCAAGTTGTTCTCAGCGCTCAGTTCAGAAGCCTGCATCTCTGATGGTATGGGGTTGCATGAGTGCGTGTGGCATGGGCAGCTTACACATCTGGAAAGGCACCATCAATGCTGAAAGGTATATCCAAGTTCTAGAACAACATATGCTCCCATCCAGACGTCGTCTCTTTCAGGGAAGACCTTGCATTTTCCAACATGACAATGCCAGACCACATACTGCATCAATTACAACATCATGGCTGCGTAGGAGGATCCGGGCACTGAAATGGCCAGCCTGCAGTCCAGATCTTTCACCCATAGAAAACATTTGGCGCATCATAAAGAGGAAGATGCGACAAAGAAGACCTAAGACAGTTGAGCAACTAGAAGCCTGTATTAGACAAGAATGGGACAACATTCCTATTCCTAAACTTGAGCAACTTGTCTCCTCAGTCCCCAGACGTTTGCAGACTGTTATAAAAAGAAGAGGGGATGCCACACAGTGGGAAACATGGCCTTGTCCCAACTTTTTTGAGATGTTGATGCCATGAAATGTAAAATCAACTTATTTTTCCCTTAAAATGATACATTTTCTCAGTTTAAACATTTGTTATGTCATCTATGTTGTATTCGAATAAAATATTGAAATTAGAAATTTCCACATCATTGCATTCTGTTTTTATTCACAATTTGTACAGCGTCCCAACTTTTTTGGAATCGGGTTTGTAAATAAACGTGACGTGACTTAACTAGAGCTTGTTCAAACATAACCACATTGTTATGATTAGATGCTTTTCTTATGCTTTATTAAAATGCTTGCTGTTTTCTCAATTTTGTTGTGTTTGCACACATTCTGCTCCGGTCTAGAGACATGATAGTGGTTTAACACATCGAATAGTGTCAGTTGCGTTGCTTCGCTGCCATTCACAAATCCTCTCCTGTGGCCTCATGTGTCCATCAGATGCACAGTTCAGAATCTTGCTGGAAGTAGTAGGACATCCGGGTGCTTTTCGCTTACTGTTTTATACTGTGAATTCGGACATGCTGTTTTTCGCCTACTTAGTAAGGAAGTATGTGATTTTTGGATGCAGCCACAGTCTTGGTGTTTTTAGCACCATGTTCTACAAGTTGAATGAAGCTCAGGGTCTTTAATCACCCTGAATAACATGTAATGATCATAATTTTTTTATTCAACCTTGTGGAGTTGCAGCTCAAGTGCTGCTTTTATTAAAGCTTTCCAAAGATATTCAGAACTTTTTTTGTATTCAACTTCAATTGAAGTTTTGTCATGCTGATAATATTTGCAATGAAAAAAAAAAATTACATTTAAAAAAAAAAAAAAAAAAAAGTAAAGTAGAAGCATTTTCATTAATGCTCTCAGATATGTCTCTGTGCTGAAGTGTGCATAAAACTCTGGCCATTTTGGAGTGCGACAGCCTTAAGTATATTTATAAACCATTACATCTCACTGTCGCATGCTCTCCAGTCATCACATGTTGCTCTACACACTGTGACGTTATGTAGAACTTTTCAATTTCTTTAAATAGTTGCAGAAATGTTCAGCCAGGCAGCATTAACAGCCTCCATCAAGATGGCCACAGAGGAGTTCATGATTACGCATCCTACATGGGGGAAACAGTCATACACAAACAAGCATCTGAATTTATAAACTAGTCAGCCTTAATTGCCTGTGCAAATAAAATCAACTCCCACTCATGTATCCCTCATTTTCTCTGCCTTTTTTGTCCTACAGTCGATCGATGTAGTCCAAGAACGTGTTGAGATTCTCGCACACCGTGACTCACAGAATCCCACCAGATCCTCCTGCACAGTCTGAGGCTCAGCACAGCAGAGGGTGGTGGAGGCACACTGATTTAAAGATAAGTAAAGTAATCTACCCTAAAACAAGTCCAACTCGTAAGGCATGGGGTTGTTGTCTGGTCACTCCATAACGTATCTGACAGTCTTGCGAACAGACAAGGGATGTCTGGAAGAGGAAATCAGAGTACTTTTCAGCAAAGTACGGTTTCCACAGTCTGTCAGAAGTATGAGGCTGATCTGTTGGTCTTTCCCTTAGGCTGCGCAGCCTGTCATGGACACGCTCTGAAAACTGGGCCTGTGTGGTCACATGAAACTCAACACTTGACCTCTCGAGAGGCGAACAGAAAGCTGCCCTCTGGCGGGGCTGAGGTGTCCATGCTCGCTTGCGGTACTTTCTGCCTGTTAGAGGTGCCATGTCAACCCCATGGGGCAACTTTGACCGATTTAGAGTGAAGAGAGAGAGCAGATCACCATCTTTCCTTAATTAACTTATTTCAGACATCAATTTGCATATACACTCACACACTGTGCTGCTCTCGCTACAGTTTAAGCTTCAGGTTTATTAAAACCTCCTCATTTAAATATCACCTTAAACATTGAATCACACTACTTTACCAATTAGAATATTATTCCTCAGGAAATTAAATCAACTTTCCATACTTGCCAATAATTAGCTGTGAAATGAAAATATCTTGAACTTAATGTTGTGCGGGCATTATAATGGTACGTTTTGTGATAATTTGGCTGAAGTTGGGACCGAAGGGTGTAAACTGTAAAGGCTATATTATGCTGAATTCCATACAAATTTAAACATGTAGCTTATTGTAACCACTACATTTCTTGAAGCCCTTTGATTGTGTTGTAGCAAGAATTTAAGGCTTGTTGTGAAACATTGTCTTGTGTGTGTATGGTATGCCTAAAATAAGTTTTTCAGAGATTTAAACAATTTTAAAAGATTAAACATGTTTATGTTTACAGTTCACTCATATAGAGATACTTATTGTAAGTGTTTTTGTTCGTTTTGATAAATGAATATACTACCGTTCAAAAGGGTCAGTAATATAAATATAAAGAAAATAATACTTCTGTTTAACAGGACACTTTAATTTGATCAAAAGTAAAGTAAAGACTTATGTTACAAAACTTTTTTATTTCAAATAAATGTTTTTTAACAAAATTAAATCAAAGGAAAAAAGTCACAATGAAATCAAAATGGACAATTCTTTTTTTTTATAGAATATTGCAGCATTATAAATCTGTGCACATCAGTATTTTTTTTTATTCATGTGCCCTCATAATCTTCAAAAAATAATTTGCAATGACACCTATCTGTTCTCTAATGAGACTGCAGCAATATTAACAACAATGCTAAAAATCTGAGACATCATTATATTAAAAATAGCATATTTCCAAAGCTACAACCACAAGACTTAATGTACAGTGTTAAACATTGTAATGTTTAATTCCCTTTGCAAATGATTTTCCATAATTGGCTTAATAAACTGAAATGGCCATAAGGTGGTGCAAATGATGATCGTCTAAAAGAGCATCTGCACTAGGCTGGCGATACTGTAAAATAAGACTGATCCAAAAGAACACCTGCCCACTGCTGTATTCCATGGCTGCCCATGTGGGACTGCTGTGGTTGAATGCATTAAATGCACAGATGACTGGCTGTACCACCAGTCATCTAAGCTTGTTCATATTTTTGTTCACTTTTATCATTTTGAAAGAAGGACAGAAGACTTAGTGGTGGCCACAAATAGCCGGACCAAAACCTTGAATGTCAGGTCTGGCAGAGCTCTTGGCAGACCCTCTGTGAAACCTGCCTGAAAGATCAGACATCGGCTCTGTTCCAAAACCTAGTGAGCTGCCTTACCGTCTACATGAAGGGGATTGTAAGATTGCTTTCTGTGTAAATTATACATGTGATGCTCCCAGACAAGGCAGCATAATTATGCTCCATGCCTTTTGGCACAGCTTTTGTGTCCTATGATGCCTTAAAATGCTGCCTACATGGGTAGTTCACTGGGCTTTGGAACAGTCATGCAGTCTTAAGCTCAGGGGGGTTGTAATGTTAGCTGGCACTTTCTAGTGCATGCTCATCCTTCAGATGAGGGTCTCTTGAGATTGTACCATCTTGTATCCGAAAATTCTGGCACCATCTCAAGCTTCCACTACAAGGATCCTTTATTCTGGGAAGTAGTGTAGATTTTGTGTCAAAAATCAAGTGTCAATAAGAAAGAAAAAAACAAAACAAAACTAAAAAAACAGAATAGTAGATTCAACAACAGCTGGTAGCAGGGTTAGGAGTATTATGACTATTGGGTAAACAAGTAGGTTTTGAGTTGTGATTTAAATACAGAGAGTGAGGTTACAGTCTTTAGTGCCAGGGTTAGAGAGTTCCATAGTTTAGGTGCAATGACGGAAAAGGACTTTTAGTGCTTACTTCCTTTTTTGATTTAAACCCAAAGCACCCTGTTTTTTGAGGTCAGTCACTCTAGCTCTAAATAGTGCTGTAAGTGTTTCATGCACCCGCATTTTCTTGCTACCTTGAACGTCAAGCCCGAACATATAAAAAAAAAGAAAAAGAAAAAACTAATATAAAAAAATGTGTTGTTCTTAACTGAAAATCTTGATATTTGCTCCAGCTCTTCAAAGAATCTGTTGATCCACTTTACAAAACGTCTAAATTATTTAAGGAATCAGACCGTTCCGGATCTTTTCGGCGTTTTTTTCTTCAGAAAACTTGGATTATAGTGCATAACCACTTTTTTAATGTAGGGATTCGATTCCCAAACTCCCAATACATGCATTTTATATTGAAAAGAGTGATGTAGCAAATGAGCCCAAAAGCAAGGGAAGTATGTATTATTAATTATGATAGGTAAAAATAAGGGGGTTGGGGGGATTACGCATATAATAAGTCTTAGACGTCCTGCTAACACTTGCCCAGTGTAGTTTAGTGAGAACATCTATAGATGTTATGTTGGATATCACTCTTTTGGGCATTAGACAATAATAGTGCTGTGTATTGGCAACAAAGTCACGATATGATGCATATGTCGATACAGAAACTTCTCAACGCCGCCCTGCAGTTATCATCAATTAATAACTTTCTCAGTAAGGAGTTGGTCATCACTGTTTTTGAAGCAATTAAACTCACCGCTTCACTATTAATAAAGAAACGCGGCACAGACTTCTGTGAATAAAATATCGAACTGGAGATCACTAAACTGCAAGCTTACAGGTGTTTTCAGAAAGCCAGCGTTTTTATCCACAGTGGAGACCGAGTGGGTGCACATATTTCCATATTATGGGGATTGCGTCTCTTGATATCGGGCAACCCCAGTTATGTTCCTCTGTGGCCCAGATTAAACCTGGTTCTAACCTATATATTACATCATATTAATTAATTTCAACACATTTCCACTCCGATTTAAACCCTGTTCTTTAGGGGTGTAATGATACACCAATGCCATGGTTTGGTTCACATCATGGTTTTGGAGCCACGGTTCGGTTCGGTTCTGTCTGCTGTGGGGCAGTGTTCATGGCAAGGCACCAGCAATAATAACACTAGATTCACTTTTAACTTAATAACAACAACAATAATTTAACTTATTCATTTTATCTTCATTAACTTTATGCGTTGGCTTCACATTTCTTTAGAGCAGTTAGCATAACTGAGTAAACTAAAATGAAATAAATGCCTCCACTGTAGACTAGTCTAGACTAGTTAAAAAAAAAAATTATTCCACAAAAATTAATGTCCACACACAAGTAATGTCCCACTATCCTACTTAAACACATACGTTGTATGAATATGACTAATACTGATAAATAAATAGGCCTATAAGTTAAAGCTATTAAATGGTAGTTTTTGTAACACAGTAAAGTAGCCACCACACTAATTTAAAAATATACAAAATAACAAAGTGAAAATAAAGTGCCATTTTGGGGTTATGGAAACAGCAGTTACCATGGCGAATGCACAATACCAACATGAACTGTTAATGAAAGATGAAAACTGCTCCTGATGAACAGAATGAACATCATACCTGCATGCAAATCCTTCCCAGCTAACACACGGTGTACCAGTCACGGGATTTATTGATACTTTACTTTTATTTCATGATTTCATGATTACATTGCATGATCGCAGTTTCTCTTGCGCTTATATGAAATGATATACAGCACGCGCCGCCGCGTTTGCGTGTGCAGTTGAAGTGTGTACGCTACGAGCACAGTATAACGGCTGACAGGACATGAAAGTTTGATTTTCTAAGGTGAGAGAGACGTTTTATTCCATAACAAACTACGAAAATGACACTGACAGATATAGCCTTAGAACTTATCATCTGACCGCAGATGCTATATCGGGACAACACGTTTTTCTCAGGCACTGTGCCTACCTGGCTAAATGGGGAAACTGGCTCTCTTTGTCTTTCCATCATGCAACTTGAGCGATCACCAAAGTCACGTGACATGCACTTAGTGTATATGTAGTAAATCATATTATTATTATAATAATTTTTCGTAAAAATACAGCTCTTATTAGTTGTTAAAAGTGTACTAAATACTATTTAATTAAATATCAAGGAAGAAAAAAAATAATTTTGTGGCATAAGGTGAAGTGAGAGCTGGGCTGGGGCAGCAGAGGGCGGGGCACGTTTGGTTCGACATGAGAGTATTGCGGTTCGAACCGTGGGTGGTGTATTGTGGTTTTTCGGTTCGGTTTTAATATCGTTACACCCCTACTGTTCTTGTATTCAAATTAAGCTTGGTCCACTGTTGCACATGTGCTGCGGTATCGATACAGAAGCAGCTATGGTATGTGATGATACATCATCGTACTGGTGTATCAAACACCGCTCTAGACAATAATGTCCTAATACTTACCAGCACTTTCTAAGAGCAGTTAGCTGTGATCATTATAATTAAGTGCCAAGGTTAAATGCTTAAATGGGCACTTTTACATTTAGCTTTGAAACCAAATCTTCTGCCGTCATATTGTCAGCTCCTCACTCTTGTGATAAATGAAATCTGATTCCTGCTGCTGGTCTGTGCTCAGTTCAGTTTTTAATTGTAACGTCTGTTCTCTAACTGAACTAAATGATTTTTATTAGGCTACTATAAAAAATCAAAAACAACGGTGGGAAAGTGATGTAACTTAACACCGACTATCGCAACAAGCCTAGATAACATATAGCAGCATGCGGTAAGGAACTGTTGTTTATGATATGTCATGCAGCTATATCTATAACGAAAAAACATTTACAAGTCTTGACATCATATCCGGGAGATAAGTTAGTAAAGACGAGTAAAATCACAGTGTGAATGTGCCACGCAAAATTCAGATGTGGGGGGGTAATTTCTAAATTACACCGAGGTCCCCAGATAATACTAATGCCGTGCGAATAGGGCTTAACACACACACTGTATAAGAGGGTTAAAGCTGAAGCAGAGTAAAGAATAAAAGCATGACGTTATGCAGTATTTAATATTCAGCAGACTAACAGCCTGAAGGAAACATACATTTCTTATTTCTAACACACCTTTGTGAAAAGGGGTAAGTGATACTTAATTTATCAAACAAAAAGACAAACTCTGATATAAAACTCCTGATGCAGTTTGTTGACGTTCCAGTTGATCTTTGCTGAAGTTGTATTCATGAGAGAGAACTGGGTTGCTGCAGAAGGTCTTTGATGATTGTAAAGACAAGGCCACAGCCTGGCACAAACTTTGTGTTCTTCGAAGTTTTCTAGCTCAGCATCCTTGTCTTCACGTCAGACTTTCTAATTCTTCCTTCTCCCTTTTGATGACTTTTAGCCAGTGTTCTGAACCCTCAACAATGCGAGTAAATCACTCGCATATGCGACCAAATGTCACGCTGGGCGACTAAAAAATTTCTTTAATTAGCTAATTGCTAGTAAATCGTACGATTTCAGTCACTTGTGACTGAGTTAGAGGCAAAAAATAAGTTTAGCCCAGATATAATTTCATTGCCTTCTGAACTTTACCAAAGTCTTTGGCTTTATGCACCGTCGCTGGGCTGAGAGCGACCTTTTTCTCACATACATGTGCAAGAAAAATATCCATATTTAAAACTTTATAAAGTAAAATATACTTAACTTACGAAGAAAGTGTAATGCCTCTCACAGTTCAAAAACGTACACTATGTCTGACATCATACAGTCATTTAAGCTTTCTTCGTGAGTTGAATACGGAAGGCGGTCTGTTAGAAGCTAGATATTTTACTTTATAAAGTGTTAAATATGGATATTTTTCTTACACAAACACATTGTTTCGCTTTAGAATGCCTTTATTAACCCTCCTATGTGGATTACTTTTATAATGGATAGGTGTAATTTTTTGGGCTTCAAATTTTGGGCTCCAATTCACTGCCATTATAATGCTTGGATTAGCCAGGAATTTTTGTAATATATCTTTGATTGTATTCGTCTGAAAGAAAAATGTCATATACACCTAGGATGGCTTGAGGGTGAGTAAATCATGGGGTACTGTTCATTCTTGGGTGAACTATCCCTTTAAGTGAAAGTAAACATTATGTCTTAATGTGATAGCAGCCTAATATTTCTGCTGCTGTCTGTTTTCAATGTTAATCAAACTACAAAATACTCACTGCAAAAGGTGCAGAACGTATGTGCTATGTGGCAGTTGGCTATAGTCTTTGTGCTGTGTTCAAGCAAAGCTTTTTGGCCCAGACGCAGCCAACGTGGGGTGACAACACAATTGGCTTCTGTCACTGCTAGTTATTTGACATTGGCTTGGTGTGTCATGACCTTAAGGCATAGTTTGCTTGTTGAGTGAGGAGTATTGCAGACTATTTTTTAAATATAACAAATAACTGCATGTCTGATCTGTCTCGGGCATTTTAGTTTTAAGTATACTTCAAAAATGAAGATACCGTAAACAGCCATTTATGTTTTAATGCTAGCCAAATGATAATGAACAAGCTAGACTCCCCTACAGTTAGGGGAGCAGAAGATGAGACGTGCTTGCCAAAAGTCCAGATTCCGCTGCAGGGATGCATTGATTTACTGGAGTAGCATCGTTCCCTGTTTAGATCCATCACTGTTTACACATGAGAGATGAAGGAAGGCCGAATGTGTGGCTTTTCAGGCTGTAGAAGCCACATAAGAGAGGGATGTTCCTTCTGCTCTGTATTTCACTATTATTGTTAGGTATAAAACACCTGCATTTTGTAACTGTAGGGGGTGCAAAAGGCTATAAGACTTTGGAGATCTCTCAGGTACTGGTGGCAAGATTGTTTAGAGCTGAACATGTCAATAGCAGTATTTTTAAGTCAATAAGAAGGTGAACAAGTAGCCAGCAGGGTGGATAAAATAGCCCTGCCATGCTAAAACTCTATGGATCCAAGAACTTCAGGGCTGCTCTGTTTTAGACAAGCTGAAACTTGATTATGGATACAATGGAGCATCCAGGCATTTGTTTATTATTATGTTTTTCCATCTATTTGATTATTATTAAAATTCCTTCAAAATCTTTTAAAGCTCCAGGTAAACTTTAATTTCCGCGTCCAGATGCATCTCATGCACAGTCGAGTCTGCACAGCTTTCAAAGTATACTTAACCGCAGAACATGTTTGAGAACATGTACTCTAACAGACATCGGAGGGCAGCACTTAGTCGTGCCATCAACAGGACATTCGCTCAGCAGGATCGAAGAAGAAAAGTAGTGGATCAACCATTGCAAAATAGTTGATATAGTTCATTCCTTGTATGGGCACTTCTCCCGGATGAGGAGAGAAGTCGTCGGCAGCGCTGTCATTTTGTTTTTAGGCCACGAAATCAACAATGTCACTAAAGAAGTGTGTTTTTGGTTGAGGTAAAGATAACCTTGTTCAGCTTCCCAAATAACCCAGTGTTAAGGAAACAGTTGATGCAGTTTGTTTTTCTGGAGCAGCAACGGAGTTCTGCAGGTGTGTTTGTTTGTTTATGAGTCGAAACCACAGGTGACTTTTGTTGGCAATTGGCGCATAAGTGCATATAATGTGAACAACATGGACGTATAGTGAATCGGAAGTTATCCAGGGATAATGCAATGATGTGTGTGTGTGTGTGTGTGTGTGTGTGTGTGTGTGTGTGTGGGGCTCCGCCCACTGCACACCTACACAAGTTCGGCTGTGTTCGGAAAGAATCGGTACAGCGTATCTGTCTTTTATAAATATGATCAAACTAAAGACTCTTCGGCGAAATGAAGGACTATAGTAGTAGGTACTCAAGATTAACATGAGTCTGGCAGAAACTGTTATGTACCCTTTAAACAACAAGCTTATGCTGCGTTCACACCATGTCATAAACGTAATTACGAGATGGCATCCCATGACGTTCTACCCGGAGCGGTTTACGTCCTCAGACTTCTGTCAACATTATCAACGCCGAAATGAATCTGCAGCAATCAGGTTGTACAACTAGAGCTCTAAGTTGTTTACGTTGATTATTGTAATGTTATGCTTAAACCCTCGACTTGTGACACTCTGCAGAATCTGCTGTGTGTGTTCATGCGTTTTGAAGGAGGCATGGCTTTGGAGAGCGCTTTAAAGGGAGGGTGGGATCTCATGATTTCAAAGCTTGTGATGAGCTAGCCTTTCAGAAAATGTTTATCCTACCTTTAATTGAAAAAAAAAAAAACAATTCAATTTAATCAGTATGAAAATGGTTCAAATATGGCTAGCTGTGGATCAAGCAAGATTTAATTAATAATAAAGTAATTCAATTAAATGTAAATGTAAAATGTACATGAAATAAATGTGATTTTTATTTTTTCTTTCTGATAAATATATAAACCTGGTTATTGTGTATTTAAAACTCTTCAGTTTGTTAGTTCTATTACATACGTCTTATTTTTACTTGTTTCAATTATGTATGACTGACAAATGTGTAATCCAAATGGATGGAAAGTTTATGTGCAATTAAAAGACATCCATCTTTATTATATGCTCAATATTCAAGGCTGTTTTTCCTTGGTTCAAGTGGAATTTCAACATTTAAAGGTGCACTTTTGTATTTTTGGTTTATGTTGTGTGATAGTTGGTTGTGTGATCTCAAAAAGTGATCTCACTGCTTTTATTCGTAGCTGTCTCCAGATTTTTCTTTGTGTAAAAATACTGAGCGCACCTTTAAATTACTGTCAGTTATGACACCACGTCTTGTAGTGCATGAAACCATCAAAACGGAAATTGCACTTGTGAATAGTGTGATTTATTCAGATGTTATTTAGGTTTAGTGACTCTATGTCCAGCCTATGTCCTTATTACTGCCAGCTAATGTAAAAAAGAAAAAAGAGAGTTCATCTGGCTCAGTCTGACAGATGAGATATAAACCAGGCAAGCAAATGCTGACATACAGTAGTTCTCAAACTTTGAAAAAGGATATTATGATCTGTAGTGTCAAATGCAGCGGTAAGGTCTAGTAATAGAAGCAAAGGGATACATCCATCATCAAATGTAATTAAGTTACTCTGACAAGTGCTGTCTCCATGCTATGACAAGACCTAAATCCTGAAGCTCTTCACTAAAGCTCTTCATGAACAATATTCTTCTGGAAGGAGCACAGCTGAGAGGAACATTTATGTCAAATCTGAATGTGTCCTGGGAATTTTCTTTTCACTGTAATAGAAAAATATTCTTAAGCCCTATTCGGACGGTAATTGTTTCTCGTGGGGTCATAAGGTATTTTCATCACTGACAGGGATTTGAGATTTGTCTGTGATTTGAGAATGTCAGTGTTTTTCTCCCACCACCTTTTTTTGACAAACACCAAAGTCGTGTGTTAATTTAATTGCCGTCTGAATCCACATCTCTGAGTTTTCAAGAATATATCACTTCAAAATTCACTGTTTATATCCTTTTTGACCACTGCAGAGTAGGGATCGACCAATATGGATTTTTTTAGTGCCGATTTTTTTTTTTTCATCAGCCTTAGCCGATGACCGATACGGGCTGCCGATTTTCTTGAGCCGATATTTGGAGCCGATACTGCTTTTGCTCCTCAATTTACATCATAAAAATGACACAGTGATCATGATAATAACAAATGTTACCCCATAGTTACCCCAAATGATAACCCCATAGTTAAGTCTCAAATTAAAAAGGAACATTTATTGTTATATTATTATATATTTTCATATATAAACAATCGGGGTAATTTTGTTTCAATAGCTTACACATAGCACGAGGAAGCTTGATTTCAAATGATAAATTGAATTTAAAAAAAGACAAGTAAACTGTAATAAGAACAAATAAACCAATGACTAGCAATAGCACAAATAAATTCAATGGAATAAAGATACAAATCAAATAGACTGTTTCTTTATTCAGTTTCTTACCTCAATACCTGAAAAAATAAAAACAAAAATAGTAATCAAAATTTAAAATAACATTGGATAATCTTCATTGTAAAAATGAAATGAAGATTAATAAATTAATCAGTCAAGATTAAGTAACATCAACAACATAGAGAGCGGCACGTTTATTAGGCTGCCAGCCTCTTTAAGACCTGGCACACACTGATCCAAAATACTGTTCCTGTTACACATTCTTCCTGAACGCGTTTATGGTAATATTCAACAAGATGGCCATTGTGACATATTTTTTTTAATGTATTTTGGGCTGCAACAACTAATCAATAAAATCGATAATAATCGATAATGAAAATCATCGGTAACGATTCTCATTAATCGATTAGTCGGGTCTGCCCTCTGTATGCAAATCTTCCACCAGTCACGGCAAATTACAGCACTGAATAATGTATTTATGGACAAAATGTGCATCTAGAAATAGTGTAGTGGAAAGGTACGTGATCCAAGGGTCCAAAACATGAGAACTGTTTATTTTGAGCTTCAAGCGAATGTGTGTTGTCATGTGTTTTGACAGATGTGTGTGCGTCCTCTGCGCAAAACGTTCAGTTTACAGGTTATATCCACTGATCTATATAGAGAACAGTAGTTATATCCTCATCTGTAAATGCTACTAATTCATGCGATTATTTCCATTTTGCATTAAAGCGCCTCCTTACTGAAGCTTCAAACTCCACTGAAAGAGCGGCGCGTGCGCATGTGCGTCAAACAGACAGAACGCAGTCGAGAGGGACACAATTAATATTCAGCGCAAAAACATTAATTTAGCTGAAATATCTGCTGTTGGATGCTAAATTTAGGTTTAAAAGTCAACATGTAATTTGAGTATTTTATCAGAGTAGTAACTGTAAAGTGATAACAGCGTGTGATTGAATATAAATGTAAGACGTTTCTACAGGATGAAGAAATGACAGTAACAGGTACTGTCTCCATAGAAAGAGAGTGTGTGTGTGTGTGTGTGTGTGTGTGTGTTTCTGCAGATTCCTCTTATCTGGTAACACTGAATTTGTGTTTTTGTTTTTCTTTAATATCATTTTAATGTAGGAATTTAAACTCTTGCTTAGTAACTTTATTTTGCACATAATGTCGGTTTTAGCACAGATATACACTTACGGAAATTCACCATGGTTCTATTAGATCGAAAAACCATGTTTTTATCATAATAGAACCATGCTTTTGCCGTATTGATTACCATTTGTAACCACACAAATACCATATAGTTAAACTATGGATATGAAGCAAAGCTATGGTTAATTTGTGGTTACCATTGAATAACTACAATAACCCTGTTATTTATTTATTATTGTTTGTTTTGTTCATTGTAAAACCATGCTAATTTATGTAAAGGTAGATATATTCACTATGTATGTTTCCATAGCACTCAGCTGACATGTTTGTTTGAAGGACAGCATTGGACAGGATGTGGAATAGTGTGTTTTGTCAATAAAATAAAAAATGGCCTTTTTATCAGATTAATCAATTAACCGCAAAAATAATCGGCCAACTAATCGATTACCAAAATAATCGTTAGTTGCAGCCCTATATTTGACCATAAACAAGCCGCGAAAAATGGCTAAATTTGGCGCTTGTATTTCAGTGGCGGCTTTATTATGTGTGTGTGAAGTCTGCGTGAATGACTGGAATTATACGCAGTCCCGCGCCGAAATTCAGACCCGGTCACACAAGCACTATATAACCGGAGTGAATGAGAGGAGGCGGTGCGTGTCCCTGTCGGACAGGAGAGCAAGAAGGCGCAGCTGGGATACTGCAGAAAGGAGTATTGGAATGGTTTTAGATTTTTCAGTATCGATACATATCGATATTTTTGACAACACTAGTTTCCACTTTCAAAGTGTATGGCAATATTTCAGCTAAGTCAAACAGTTAAAAGATGCTTTGAAAGTTTAAAACTTGCCGTTGTCTTGAAGAGCAAATTCCAGCTCTCTGCTAGTGGGGGAGGGGCAGTGCATCTGCAGCGTCTCCAGCAACACAGAGTTGCCTGTGGACACCTGTCTGTAAATAATGGCGGGAAAAAATATCAAATATCGGCGACCGCAGCAGCCGCGTATCGGCCGATGCTGTGATGCAACGTAAAAAAACGCAAATATCAATTACTACTGTAGAGCACCGTACTGATGCGATTCGCTTGTAATTTGGATGCATTTTAAAGACTTTTATTACTGAGATGCTGGCAAGTATTTACAAGAGCAATATATTTCATCACCGCTCAAAAAAGAAAAAGAAAAGTGCCGTTATTACAGCAGCAATTTTATATGTTAAAATAACCAAGCAGCATTATGTTTGCTAAATAAGAGGCTGTATTAACTTATTTCCACTCATTTCCATGTGGAAATTACAAATTACACCATTTTAAATAATAATGTGTGTCTATAGCCTGTATCTTCCTATTTTTAAATATTTAAAATAATTTTTCTATTATTAGATTAAACATGCATTTATTGTTATTATACCAAGCATATGACATTTTATTTTTCAATCATACAGTCATGTTGACCATGTGACCAGTGTGTTTCCAGGTGCGCAGGATCACAAAACTCGCTCCTCCACCGTGAATATCCTCCACCATCCGAATACATGAGTTTTATCACTGCATGCAAATTTGTTTTTACGAACTTCCACGTGAGAAACAATTACCGTCGGAATAGGGCTTTAGAGAACTGGACTTTGTAATTGAAAAACATATATGCGTTTCAATGACAAATAAAGCTTCAAAAATGTTTAGTGGCCAGGTATGTAGTATCTTTAGCATCCGATTTTACTTTAAAGACACAAAAGTCATCATAACTGTAAATGCATTCAATACAATAACTTCACAATCTAGTTTTCAGCCATTTGTTCACTTTGCAAGTTCATTCATAGAATTTTTAAATACAGTAAATAAGTTTGATAAAATGGCATTTTACATTTGTTGTACCACCTGACATGAAAAGCTACCAAAGTAGCTATTTGAAACTACTTGAAAGTAGCTATTTTTATCAGTATTTGAGAGCGATCTCCAAAACTTTTCACTCCGCCACAAAGATCAACTGGTGCCCTCGGGATGATGCATTATTATCATAGACAGTAAAAGAAATGGACACAGCGACCCCATAGACTTCAACGGAGAGAAGTGAAGTCAATTAGAAGCACTCACTTCCTGATGGCTGAGCGTACTGCGCAACGTCAGACTGAGCTTGACGACAGAGATGTGACGTGAGCAACCTGTCTGACAGTTGTAAGTCTTCTCTTAGTTGTGCAAAGTGAAATTTACATTACATTTACATTTATGCATTTGGCAGACACTTTTATCCAAAGCGACTTAAATTGCATTCAAGGTACACATTTTTACATTTTGTCAGTTCTTGCTTTCCCTGGGAATCGAACCCATGACCTTGGCGTTGCTAGCGCCATGCTCTTATTATTTGAGCTACAGGAAAGCTCGAATCTGAATCACCGAATCTTGCAGAGATTTTGGCTCTCTCTATGGGCTTCTCCCCATGCTTCTCCCTTGACTTTATCGGACTTTATGCCTCCACGTCCCCCCGATTGCCTCATAGACAGTAAAAGATTGTCTGCGAGCTTCTCCTCCTGTCTGTATGGGTCTATACGGTAGTTTCTCTACTGTGCGAGTCGCATGGTTATGACGCAATCTTTAGCCTATTTTTAAAAATAGGCTTCTACGGGGTGATAGTGTAAGATACAAGGTAATGGAGCCTTTTATACATTGTCGTGTTTCTTTGGAAATAAAGAATGGACAAATGGAGTCTTTAAGCGCCTCAGATGTAAAGTTATTAGCTGTCAAAGTGACGCCAAAATGAATGGGAGTCAATGGAATGCTAACAGCAGGTGATTGCTTGGTTAGCAATGGCTGCCCCTATGGAAGGTACGCTTTCCGGGTGCTGGATTACCCCCTTGATTATTATCATGCTTACTGTTATTACCTTTTCACTTGAAGGGATAGTTCACCCAAAAATGAAAATTCTGTCATCATTTACTCACCCTTAAGTTGTTCCAAACCTGTATAAATGTTCATTCTTTAGGGAAAAAAATACTATGGTAGTCAATGGTTGCTTGGATCTGCTTGGTTACAAACATGCTTCCAAATATCTTCCTTTGTGTTCAGCTGAACAAACAAATTTATACAGATTGGAACAACTTGAAAGTGAGTAAATTATGACTTTCATTTTTGGGTGAACTATCCCTTTAATTATAAAATACCCATGTTTGCAGTTGTGCCACCCTGACATTTGAGAACATAAACATTGCTGGGCAAAAGTTTTTCAATGATCTCAGCAGCTTTAAAACTACTGATATTTATAACATTTGTTTACAGGAA
Source organism: Paracanthobrama guichenoti (assembly GCA_018749465.1). Taxonomy (NCBI): domain Eukaryota; kingdom Metazoa; phylum Chordata; class Actinopteri; order Cypriniformes; family Gobionidae; genus Paracanthobrama; species Paracanthobrama guichenoti. The sequence goes on from CM031954.1 coordinate 1,199,359, forward strand.
ATGTTTCAAACATATAATAGTTTTCTTCATCTGTTCACTTGTGCGGACATTCCATCTCCTGACATTTTTGGTGGATTAAGATACCAAAAAATAAAATAATATTTATTATTTTAAAGCTGCAGTCCATAACTTTTTTTTGTGGCCATGAAAAATATCCTTTTCTTAGAATTAATTAATAATCGATACTGAACGTTCATAGGATGAACTGATTGATTGTAATGTTAATCTATTTGACTGATTAAAATATTCTTAATTAATCATAATGAATAATCGTAATGAGTTGTGAAATAATTATTAATATTCTGAGCTAATTCGCTACACAACCCACACACACCTCAAAACATTAGATTCTTCCACGCTGAGAAGCCGTGCCAATGCACAACCCATGTAAAGAAGATAACTCCGCGAATAACTGCTCGCATCAAATTCAAGGCACTGGTGCTTGCCTACAAAGCAACCACCGGCTCTGCACCAGTATACCTAAACTCGCTTGTTCTGCAAGTGAACGACTCCTCGTGTTGCCACCCCAAAGAGTCATGAAATCACTCTCACGGACCTTTTCCAGGACCATTCCCACATGGTGGAACGACCTGCCTATCTCAATTCGAGCAGCCGAGTCTGTAGCCATTTTCAAAAAACATATTAAGACACATCTTTTCTAGCAGCACCTGACCCATAAAGACTAGCACTTAACTATTCTATTAATTTTTCAGTTTGTTTGTTTATTTTATAAGAAACAAAAAAAATCTTGCATGCTGTTGCCCCTTGTTTGTTTAGTTGCTTCTATTGCTCTCATTTGTAAGTCGCTTTGGATAAAAGCGTCTGCTAAATGATTAAATGTAATTGTAACTGCAATTTCAGGGTTCAGACAGAGATGGCAACAAAGATGCAAAACTTACGGACTGCAGCTTTAATGTACTAAAATAGAAATGGGTTTTATAGAATAAAGTGATGCATGTAATGAATTTATTTGCATATTATATAATCAGCAAAACTGGAGTGGAACATGGCATTGATTGAACAAAAGTCAAAAAGGTCAACATCGCACATTTGCTTATTTGATTAGTGACCTAGAAATAGCGCAGAATCTTTCTAATTAATTTTAACGTCAGCTTTCTCAAATTTTCTGTTTGGTGTCAGACTTTTGGATCCAACTACAGGCCTTAAAGAAAATCACTAAACAAATAGTAAAAAAAAAAATCATTAGAATGTAGCAGATTATATACTTATATATGATATACTTATACTATATACCCAAATGATCTACTTTTTAATAGACTGATGGCGTGTCTGTATAAAAATTGCAAATAAACTGTAATCAGATCAGTACACTACAGAGTATTGTCAACCGTTCTCTCACCTCTCTCTTGTTAATTACATTTGACTGTGTTCCTTTTGTCAACATATTAGTAATCCTTCAATGATGATGATGATAATAATAATAATAATAATAATAATAATAATGCTGGTCACATACTTTACCAGGAAATCAGTTTTCTCAGTGCATTTCTTAGACCTACTGTCAATAGGTTTCTGTATTTGTAGCATCATAAAAGATCTCCATCTATTAGAGGTGCCTAAAGATGCTTACTTAGCACTTAGTCTAATGCTTTCTGTGTCATGAAGGATTTCAGTTGTTGTGGATCATGTTTCCATGAGGACCATCATTCTTCATATGCAATCACGCTGTCAAACAACTACTCGACTTGCCATCATACATTTTTAGCATTTGTCCACTATAATGTCCTCTATGTTTTTGCAAAATGCAAAGATTTTGTACTTAAATTTAGTTTTTCATTACCATTTTCAATCATCTTACTGGCTTTTTTTTTTTTTTTTTTTCTGCTGTTTTTAGAAATAAACTTCAGCCACACTTTCTTAACGCTGTGATCCTTTTTGGGCAATATGCAGAGCAGCAGGTTCTTCACAGTCAGGAACATAATTTGACTTTCACATTTCAGTATTCATTAGTTTTTGTGGTGATGGGAATATTCTTCACAGGGCTTGGCGATATGGCCAAACATATTATCACACTATTTTTTCCATATCATACGGTATTGATATTTGTCACGATATTCATTTACCAATAATGGGAAGGAAATGCTTTACATATTTGTTAGACCTAATGAATGTAAACATGCAAACTTGTTTGTTCACATTCACAATTAAACTCCACAGAATATGCTGCCTTTTAATTTAGGGCCTCATGAAATCCATTTTATTTTTCCATAAATTATGTGTTTTTTTGGGGATTCTCTGTTTTATGATTCAATACAAATTTATATAAACTTATATAAATTGCAATCTCGAATAATATCTTTTATTGGCTAGCCCTATTTTCTTCTTCTTTTCTTACTATGACTGGGCAGACCAAGTTTCTGAACACCAAATAGCTGGTGTTGTAATGTAAATGTGGGCAGTCATATATTAATATTTCAGGCTTTTGACACCAGAAATCCAGAATGAGACATTTTTTTGTCAGCTTAGTTTAAATTCTTAGTTATTGGATGTTTTCATGTACAGTAGTGGCCAAAATTGATGTCCAGAGGGAATATTTGTTTTAAATCACACTACAAGTTTGATTAAACCAACAATTCAACAACAACAACAAAATTATTTTGGTCCTCTCCTCACAAACAATTTATCATAATAAATCAAAAATATACATAAATATACAGAAAAGCCTTTGCTTATTATGCCTACCCTTTGTACATATTTATCTAATGAGTGTCACTTTTCTCACTGGATTTAATTCATACAAGATACTAGAGCTGAACGATTTTGGAAAATAATCTAATTGCAGTTGTTTTTATTTTTTTATTTAATTTAATTTTTTTACAATATTGAGATTGCGATTTAATATATGCGATTATTTAAACTCTTTATCTTCTGTATTATTCAACAAAGATGAGCAATAAATCATTGTATAGTAATGGTGGGAATCATCCTCACGATCCAATTCCATAACAATTCTTGAACTTTTTTCTTATTAATTAATCTTATTAATAAAACGTAATCTCTTTTTTTCATTATAAGTACTTTTAAAATAATTACACACATTTAATTAAAACAATTGCATGTTAAGAATTTTAAATATATAAACTAATATCACTTCAAAACATAAAAGCTAGTAAATAATAAAGAGGAACAAAAACATTACAAGCAATGAACAAAGAGTGCTTTCAGTATTTAAGAGTATCTGAACTGAGTCTCAGCTTTACTGTTGTTTGACTACAAACCCGATTCCAAAAAAGTTGGGACACTGTACAAATTGTGAACAAAAACAGAATGCAATGATGTGGAAGTTTCAAATGTCAGTATTTTATTCAGAAAACAACATAGATGACATATCAAATGTTTAAACTGAGAAAATGTATCATTTTAAGGGGAAAATAAGTTGAAGTTCATGGCATCAACACATCTCCAAAAAAGTTGGGACAAGGCCATGTTTCCCACTGTGTGGCATCCCCTCTTCTTTTTATAACAGTCTGCAAACGTCTGGGGACTGAGGAGACAAGTTGCTCAAGTTTAGGAATAGGAATGTTGTCCCATTCTTGTCTAATACAGGCTTCTAGTTGCTCAACTGTCTTAGGTCTTCTTTGTCGCATCTTCCTCTTTATGATGCGCCAAATGTTTTCTATGGGTGAAAGATCTGGACTGCAGGCTGGCCATTTCAGTACCCGGATCCTCTACGCAGCCATGATGTTGTAATTGATGCAGTATGTGGTCTGGCATTGTCATGTTGAAAAATGCAAGGTCTTCCCTGAAAGAGACGACGTCTGGATGGGAGCATATGTTGTTCTAGAACTTGGATATACCTTTCAGCATTGATGGTGCCTTTCCACATGTGTAAGCTGCCCATGCCACACGCACTCATGCAACCCCATACCATCAGAGATGCAGGCTTCTGAACTGAGCGCTGAGAACAACTTGGGTTGTCCTTGTCCTCTTTAGTCCGGATGACATGGCGTCCCAGTTTTCCCAGTTTTCGCTTTAGACAAAAGCGTCTGCTAAATGACTAAATGTAAATGTCAATTTGTTAGTTTGTAATATACCTGTTTTACAATCCTCTGTAACGTATATGTATTGTTTTTATATTGGTTTTA